>PVJO010001903.1:0-158422 GCA_004026905.1 Hystrix cristata
ACCTTCTCCCCTCTCCCCCTGCCTCACACTGAGCTCTGCAGCTGCTTCTGCCCTTCTCACTGGGAGCATGTCTGTCTGAGGAGCTCTTTGCTCTTGTGCATCCAGAGAACTTCGCACCTGCCCTGCTTGTTCTGCTCATCTTTCTCTGCTTTCCCAGGCAGCTTTGTGATTCTGCCCTTGTCTAAATGCCTCGGCGCTGAGCTTCCTGTGACTGTGTCTGTGTGTCAGTTCTTGGTGGCTCTGTCTGGCTGCTGCTACAGCCTGAGCTCCAGAGGTGTCTTATACTAAGCAGACTACCAGATAGAGGGTGGGCGTGCGGCAGTGTTTTCTGAGAGTTGTTTGACTGTATTTAGAATGACTTCGCTTAAAACACTGATCCACTATTCTCTGGGTAATAGAATGTGATTTGACATTTCATGTACAAAGCGAAAAACTTAACAAATGTTATTTGCGCTACTGGTGGGTCTGTACGGTTCAGGATGTGCAGTGAGAGATGGAAAAGACGTGGAATTCCTACACACTGCAAAGTCACATGTTCATTGTGGTGGAAAACCTTGTTCAGTGTTACTTCACCTGTACAGTTGAAGTGGATATTAGCATAACTGACAGGATTGCTGATCTGAAATGGTTCAAGTATGAAATTCCTGAGTTGCTGCAGGCCCAGGAAGTTTTGCCCTGTTGATTCAGTCTGTTTTTCTTCCAACAAAGGGCAGTGTTGAAAAACCCAATCCCTGGCTCCTCAAGTGTGGAGGAATGTGGAGTTGACTGGCTGGAAAACACAAGGTGTTGAGGTTCAAGAAAGTCAGAGGGCTCTGGGTGTCCTTCCAGAAAAAGAGGTATTCTCTAGTGACCAGAAGTCCACAGTGGTCTCTGCAAAGGCCTAGGAAGGGAGGACCCTTCGCGGTGCAGGGACATGCAGGTGGGAGGGAGGAAACAGCAGCTAGATCTGAGCAGAGACAGTTCTTAGTGGAGCGAGCTGCAGGCATGGCGGACCCCAGCATGGGGCTTCTGTAGATCCCATAGATCTGTGCTTACTTAGGAGACATGAAGTTGTGCCACGTGTGAGCTAGAGTGAGGCACCTCGTCACCGTGTCCTCCTAACCAAGAGCTTGATGAGTGTGGGTGACTTCATGCGGAAGCTCAGTTCCTGGCCCTTACTTCTTGCCGAGACCATTGAAACTCAGTTGCTCACTTGCGTTTTCATCCTGCTGTTATGTGCTTCGTTCCTCCACCAGCCTGCAGCTCCTCAAAGATACACGTCTGCCATCTTCGTTGCTTACTCCAGGGCCTACCACAGAGAGCAGAACAGACTACACAGCCAGGCGATTCTTTGTGCAAGAACGAACAGCTCAGACATCACCTGCTTGTGCTGTGCACACGCTGGCTGGTGTGTCAGTTGCTCTGTTTCCCTAGCAGAGTCTCAGGTGTGGGATTTTGCAGGATGTGTCTCTGTCCTGGTGGTGGCCCTGCCTTGGCCGTTCCAGCCTGGGCCACGCTGTGGGCGTTCCTCCTCCTTGGTGCATTCACTTCTGACAGCTTTTCTGCCTTCTGCTTTGTGTGCCTGGGCGGCCTCAGACCCTCTGCCCTGGGGTGTGGTCTCCAGTCTCTGTGGGCACCTGTCCCACATACATGCATTTTTCCTGTGCCTTAAAGTGAATAGTGTACTTTTCTAAATAATAACATGTACATTATACAACATTCACACGAAGGATGAGATAATGTTGAAATGGAATATAGTATATGTAATTTATAATGTACTCATTTTTAAAAGACCAATATTTTGGTTGAAAACTATTTGAAATTCATTATTATGTTCTTTCTTTCTTATCTCTGTTTTTCTTTGTGGTGCTGGGGATTGAACCCAGAACCCTACATATACTAGGTGAGTGCTCTATTACTGAGCAGTACTCCAGCCCCAAATTTATTATTTTTGAAAACTTTACTTTAGCATAGTTTGAATGATTCAAAAGTAAATCAATGCCTCAAATTTCAGTTTATTTCAATAATTGGTTTTAAGAGCTTTTACAGCTGAAAAAGCTACTTTCTGGAGACAAGACAGATCCAGAGGGAAGTAGAGCCACAGCTGCTATTTTCAGTCCTATCTACGATTTTGCAATGATACTTTTAACTGAAATCTGGGTAGTCAATATCCATTTTCTTGATGTAGAGCTGTCGTTTTTGTATGCTCATCAGCAGATGCCACACACTTACTTTGTTGACAGATGGACTTGGTGACAATTTTCCGTGTTTTCTCTGCTGTCCTGCCCCTATCCTAGGCAAGCAGCCCACCACTGAGCTGCACCCCAGCCCCAAGTCTCCTGAAAGTAGTTCCCTCCTGTCTCACTGATGAAACATGCCTTTACCCACATTGTATGTGCTTATTTTTTGAAAATCTCTCTGTAGGTAGTGATTTACCAGTGACCATTTATAATGTCAGAAAGGCCAGAAAATTTGGAACTTTTGTGTAAAAAAAAAAAATGCACACAAAACTTATCATGGAGTTTAAAAACTTGTTAGAAAGTATTTTACCTTGTGATAAATTCAGATGAATCAAAATATTTCTCGCGGGCACTTCTTATACATCATAAAGAGTTGTAAGAATTCTACGATACCATAAGGTCCTAATTTTATAAAATCCCCATCAGTGAAACCCACTGTCCGTGGAACACGTCCTGCCCTTGAATCAGGCAGTGGTGCTACTGCTGAATCCTTAGTGTGGAATCTATCACTTCACCTCTCAGAAATTCCAGTCAAAGCAGCCACTGCATCAGGAAAGGAATGTGAAGTAGTTTGCCCATAAAACATTGTTTTTTAAAATGTGAATTGTTCTGGAAATATGTTCTCTCCTTTATTCATCCTTCTTTGATTTCTTCTTGCCATGGTACTCTGAGTGGAGACTTGTTGCCTCTGTCCTGTCCCTCCGCCTACCTGAAGGGCCGTCCCATGCTCAGGCCTTCGGGTTGCCGGCAGTGTGCCGTGCGCACGTAGGTGAGTGCCTCCCAGCAGGAAGCTGCCTCTGCTCTCCCTGCCTATATCTTTTTGTCAGCATGTTGTGTATGTTTCTGTGGCATGAAGGACCAGTTTTTTTTAATGGGTTGACATTTTGTCTTTTACTATTAAGTGAGAAAACATGAAAGGCTTATCCACATTTGTGATTGTGGTTAGTGAGCCTTGTTTAACAAATATTCGAGTTGGAGTCACAGGAAACGAAACAGTGCTGAGCACATCATGGAGGTTCATCTGCAGCCTCTCGGTCTACAGCTTCCGCTGATCCCAGTGGCCTCGCACGCTCACAGTGTGCAGCATGAGGTTCTCCGTTAAGCCGGGTCAGATCCCGCCTCATAAAGGCTTCCTCCTCATTCCAGAGCTTTTGGCTGACTTCTTGGCCAATCTTAGTGTTTTTTCCTGTGTGGCTCACGAGCAGCTTGTACTAGGAACAGAAGTAGTGTCAGCTGTTGTTGCTCATGTGCTTGGTCGTTAGGGTTGGCTGTGGTCTGCTGTTCTTCCTAAGACTCTTTCCGAGGCGCTTGCACGTTTTGAGATGGTTGGTCCAGTAGAGCAGGGAGGTGCCTGTGCCTGGGCATGTGTGTGGAAAACGCAGTGTGTCTTGCCCCTCTCCTGTCGCCTGCTGTGCCCCAAGCAGGACTTGCGCCGGTGCCACAGATCACAGGTGGAGCCGGGGCTGACGCCCATCTAAACGTAACCTTGGCAGAAGATAAGGAGTACATGTAAATGGCAGTTCTAATGCCTTCTTCCACGTCCCCAGTGGATCACCTTGCCTGCTCTGGAGCGCTCCCTGTTTGCACACCACTGCATTGAGCACGGACGCTCCTGGTGGGAGAGCCACAGGCGGGGTCAGCTGGCCACTCCACGGGACATTACGGAGGGGTTGGGCCGTCACCGTCCTCATCTGCCTCTGTCCTGGCTGTGCTGACCACGTGGTGTTATGCTCTGTGCTGGTTCTGCCCTTCCACCATCCCCTGTCTTCCCATCTCAGTGAGTCCTGACATGGCCCCTCGGCTTCTATCGGCAAGCTCTGGCTGGGGCTGCGATCTTGGTGTTTGGGATCACCTGTGTTTGGGGAGAAGGAATAATTTCTTTAACTCATTCCTTTAAGGAGAGGATGCCTTAGACCTAAGGATCCTTAGACAGCAGATCCCATTCTTCTGTGCCCTTTGCTTTCCCTCCAGTACAGTGAGTCCCCAGCTCAGGAACAGTCGAGTTGCGAACTTTCAAGGTGTACTGTACAGTTCAGGGTGCACTTTGTCAGTTTACAAGTTCCCCTGGAACGGAACTTGTTCATAAGTCAGGGACTTACTGTATAGCAAAGGTTCCCGAGACTAGAGAAAGCCAGAAGCTCGGCTCCCACCTTTCTCCCTCCAGCCTCTCCCTCTGCTCACTGCTGGTTGCAGCTGCTTTTCATTTTAACCTTTGCAGCTTCTTACCACACCAGACCACATTAACACCAGCAAGCAGGCCGCCTGAACAAAAATTCATCATGTTTCATTGTTTTGATTATTATGTGTCCTGTGAATGCCTTACATACACTTTGAGTCTTAAAACAATATGCTTAAAAAGTACACTTGCAGAGTAAATGACTGTTTCAGTGGTGAGCCGTAGGCCAGAGTTCACTGCTGTAATGGAGAACATTTGGTTTATCACCAAGCAATAATCTCTTCAGACTTGAAATGCAAAAAGTGTTTTTACTGCTCCCGAGCTCGGAGATACAGAAGACTGTTTTCTGAAGATAGGAGTTGGGATACTGTGGTTGAGCCTGTAGAATAGACGCGTTGCTGTGCGTCGTACATACTTGCTGTTCTTCAAATCTAGGGACAAGATGAATCCTGCCCCTGTAGGACACTTAATGTAAGAGCCAGTGGGTCTGGAGGCTGCAGATCTGTGTGGCCTTCTGCTCTGGGCTGCCTCCATAACTTGCCGTGTTGTCTTAGGAATTATCGCTCTGCCCATGCCACCTACCTGCCAGCAGCCCTTGGTGGGTCTCTCATACCCCAAGAATAAGGTCCAAACTCTCAGCCTGCATATCAGATCCTTTCTGACCCAGTTACACGCTGCCCCTCAACGTGCTTTCTCTCTCATGCCCTCCAGACCGACAGTGCTGGTCCTGTCAGAATCCAGTACACTGTGCGAGAACAAGGCTTACACAGCTGATGTGAGATTGTCTGTGACAAGAGGAGTGTGTTCACAGCGGGTGGCTCAGGGATGTCGGGATTCAGCGAAGCAGTGAAACATTCCGCAGCTCTGGGTGGACCTGACACTCGGCACTTCATCGCACCCCAATGGTGCTTCAGATTTCCGCCTCTTTGAGCAAGTTCCAGGCTGCACAAGCACTACTTAAATTGAAGTTGATTGAAGTTAAATAAAATTTGAAACCTGCTTCCTTGGTCACACTAGCTCCTTGTGGACAGCACAGAGACGACCTTCCCTGCACTGTTTTCTAGATATTTCTAGACTTTTCACCAGTTAGATCAGAATCTTCATGGTGGGGGACCACAAGCTTGCAGTTGGCACCCATCCACAGGGCGTTTGTACACACAGAGGAACCTTTCCGCAGGGATCTGAAATCTGATATCCAGAGGCAAATACAAGGGGGATACACAAGCCTGAGCCAGAAAGGGGAGTGTCCCACCTCAGCACTCTCCTGGCCAGCAGGTTGCCTGCAGGTGCAGCAGAGCATCAGGGGCTGAGGAGCTGCAGGCCCCAGCCCTGGTGCTCTGCGGGTGTGTGGCAGGGCTGGGCCTCCTCTGGCTCCCGTGTCTTCGGGTGCTCCGGGTGCTGACAGGTGAGGCCCCGAGTCACAGCCGGTTTCCTGGAGGAGTCTCAGTCCTGGGAGGAATCACCAAGAAATAATTCTGCTGCTCTTCAGAACTTCGGATGTCCTTTTTCTGCCAGGAATGTAGTTTAGGAAGAGCCTATCATTTTTAAAGTCACCTTTCAGATATAGAAAGAAGTTGTTTTTATTGATTGAAAGCTCTGGTTAGTTTAAATCAGCGTTACTGTGGCCCAGCTTCTTGCTTGTGCCCTCTGCCGGTTCCCTCGGGTGCAGCAGTGGGAGGGCCTTGTAGTGTCTCACTTCCCTTCTGCTTCTGAGGGTTCTGACAGTTGCAGAAAGGAGGTGAGTGGCCTGCGTTGGTGCGTGTCACCTGGCCGCTGGCCCCTTCTGTATGCCACGTGTCCGGTGGCGTGTAGAGCCGCCCTGAGGGCCTGGGAGCCCTCTGCTGCAACTGTGCGCTGCTGCTGTGATCTCTGCTGCCTGGCTGCCTGCCCAGCCCGCCCTCGGAGCACCCTCGCGAAGTCCTGGCCAAGGCAGCCCAGGCCGTTTCAGGAAGTCTCAAGTCCGCTTGGCACCGAGCAGCCCCTGGCCACGTAGGGACCTGGCTGCACGCGCGCCCCTGCACTGCGTGTGTCTGCGAGCTCAGACCCCTGCTCCTGCCGTGCTCACGGGGGATCCCGGGCTCCAAGGCGAGCCAGGGGTCCGGTTCTGCCGGGAAGCGAGGCCGCTTGGATGGGGCTCCCGCTTGCTCTCTCCAGCCCCCTTCTTTGGTGCGGCCCAGACCTGGGTGCTGGTGGCGTGAGTTCAGGAGCCACCCTGGCTGCTGCTGGCACGTCAGCTTGCATGTGGGTCTCCTTGCGGTACGTGTTCTACCACATACGGGTGAAGCCAGGCAGCACTTCTCACCCGCAGGACTTCCGCCCGGATGTCAGGTCCGAGTGAGGCCCTCCTAGTCATTCTGCTGCCTGGCAGACCTGCAGTGGGAGGGGGTCAGCACCTCCGGCAGGCCCAACAAGTCAGCGGGGAACAGCGGACCCCTCCAGCCCTGTGGGGATCTCAGGGTGGGAACTTCGGGCCTTGGTGCCCTGCTGATGACCAGCCCCGTCACCCTCAGACCAGCTCAGCCGCCTCTGCCGCCCTTTCCTGGTCCCTACTTCTGTTTCTTGGGATTGCTGTCCAAGTGCACTTCGTGCGTGCAGGTCCTGGTCCTGGTGCTGCTTTTCTGGGGACCCAGGCTAAAAAAACATATCTCTTCCTTCTCTTTAGAACTTATGGATTCTTGTCATCCATTGTCCCTGCTTTGGAGATGGCAAGATCTAGACAAAATGAGAAGTCCCATCTGATGCCTTCTACTAGTTGATTTTTAACAGATAACAGCATAGACTGTTGGACAGGTGGACACCACGCTGGTGAACAGCCCACGCGGCGTTCCTGTTCGTGAGGATTTGTGCTCTTGCTTGGGTTTTTGGGTGGAAGGGGATATGAGGTGGATAGATAAACCCCTATTTAGCTGCTGCTGAGGAAGGCTCCCCCCGAGCAGGAGGTAAATTGGAGCCCGTGGTCTGAGTTACTTTGGGTCTGTACATATCAGCTGTTGTTTTTACTTCCAGCAGAGACTAAATTCAAGTAGAAGAAGAAATGCTGGATGGTGTGTAGACACTGGCCTGCATCCTACTTCCTCACT
Organism: Hystrix cristata; assembly: GCA_004026905.1. Lineage (NCBI taxonomy): Eukaryota > Metazoa > Chordata > Mammalia > Rodentia > Hystricidae > Hystrix > Hystrix cristata. The sequence goes on from PVJO010001903.1 coordinate 7,476, forward strand.
TAGACTGGAGCTTGCTTCTCTTCAGGGGCCAGGCTGTGGGCCGTGGGCTGTCTAGGACGAGCTCAAGGGCCACCTGCCCAGGTGCAGGCCCTCGTGGTTACCTGAGCCCAGAGCTTGGCAGTGTGGACGTGCAGATCCCTGGCCACTCTCCAGGTGCCTCCTACTAGCTCCGGGGCGTGAGTGGGCCTATATGCGGTGTCTGACTCTCACTGCTGGCTCTGGCTAGTCCCTCCTCCCAGGCACTGTTCCTGAGTGCTCACCCCGATAAGCTTTCTGTGCACGAGTCTCCAACTTGCTCTGTTTCTGGGGCAACCTGAGCTATGCTGATGATGCTGGGGAGTCTGCAGAATCGAGCCAAACCCAGACTCCAGGAAGGACAGAGAGCAGGGCAGCCCCAGAGAGCTCAGTGGTAGAAACTTGTAAACCTTTTCAAGTGCTGCCAAGCATCTCTGAGCACCAAGTGGGCTCCTGGGAGACGGAGGAGCATCAGGCTGGCCTCCTTGGGGCTGGGAATTGGGTGCTGGCAGCAGAGCACTGTGGTGCCGTGGATGGAGAGGAGCAGTACTTGTCCCCTGCTCAAGGGCAGGCTCAGGAGCCCGTCTCACTGTGGGTCTACTTTCCACAGTGTCAGTTATCTGCAGCCAAACGCGGCCCAAGAAGCATTAAATGGAAAATTCCAGAAGTAAACAATTCATACTTTTTGTGTGTTTTTGTGATGCTGGAGACTGACCTTGGGGCCCTTTGCATGCTGGGAAGACTGCATTACTGAGCTGCACTCAGCATGACAAATCTCAAGTTTGCAATAGCGTTCGATCAGGGTAATGCAGTTCCATCTTGTGCCCTCCCCTTCAGTCCCCACCCCGGGGTGGATCGTCCCTTTGTCTGGCACATTCTCATGGTAGGTGGCTGTTGCCCCGTCTTCACTGAGCAGCGTGGTGATTGTCAGATCAGCTGTCACGGTGTTGCAGTGCCTCAGGTAACCTGCACGGGGGAGCTGAGCCTTGGTCATCTCCGCAGAAGCGGGCTGACCACAAAGCTGTATGGGGTGGGGCAGAGACAGACCTCGTCCACGCAACTCTGTAGCTGGTCCCTGGCCTCCTCGCCAGCCTCTGTCACCCCGAGGGGTTACGTTTCCTGCTTTTCAGTCGCTGTGGACGGCAACGGCACACATCCCTGTCTTTCACCACCCTCCCTTAATCCTGTCTCTCCTCCCCTCCCCCTTCCTTCTTGTCCACCTGTTCTCTTGCCCTCTCCACCTTGGGCCCCGGGGCAGGCCTCTCTCACACAGTTGTCAGACCCCAGATCGTGCCCACCGGAGGCCGTGCGTCCTGCTTGGGTCTCGGGGCTGTGAAGGGACGCCACAGAGTCCCCGGGGATGTGGGCGGGGGACAGTTGCTCAAAGTGACACCCCACGACAGAGTGATGAGAGGAGTCAGTTTATTCTCTTAGCATTTTTGCCCAGAATTAGTCCCGCCTATATTACTAACATCCGCAAAGGTGGTTTTTCCTGCCATTTAAGTCGCCCTTTGTTTATTAAAGCTTAGGTAAAATTAAAAAAAAATCGCATCTGTATCAGCCGCCATCAGGGAAATTTCAGAGAGTAAGATGATGAGATGTTCAAGCATGTTGAAAACTTGCAGATTACTGCACGGCTGCTCGAGCTATCTCAGCCGGATGAGCCGCCTGGTAACGTGGATGGTGGCAGCAGGCTGTGGGGAGGGGCGCAGCCTCGGCAGGTGTGGGCTCTTGGAAACGTTCGCTGCGGAGCCCTGGCCGGCAGCCCCGGGTGCCGTAGGCCCAGTGTGCTCAGGAGCCAGCGGCCTGGGGGCTCTCCAGGCACGGCAGAGCCCAGAATTTCCCTGCCTGTCAGCCACATTTGAGTTCAGCCTTGGGTAGAGACAGCCTGCAGAGGTGTGTAGGCCCGAGATCGGGTTATTTCTCCTATTTGCCAGGCAGAGAAATTGGTGTTCACAAGAGGGAAGGAGCCTATGAGAAGCCAAAGGCAGTGGCAGGGCCCGGCGATAGCCCAGAGCTTCTGATCCTGTGCCCTTTGCCCCTTCTGCTCTCCAGGCCACATTGTCCCCAAACAGTCTGGCCAGGGAGATGTGGAAGAAGCCTCCTCTTGGCACAGCGACGAGTGTGTGAGAGCTGGCGGCAGGACTCGGGAAGAGGCTGTGGAACACAGGAGTCATGCGTAGACTCTGAGGTCAGGGTGTATGTTTCCGGGGTCCAGCTCCACTGACCTCTGGGTGGCCATGTGTAAGTTGCTTAGCTTTGCTGTGCCTCTCTGTGAAAAGCATGATGATAACAGTGTCTCCCGCGCAGGTAAAAAGACGAAAAGAGGTCGTGGATGGAGCATGTAGGAGTTCTGTCCGTGCCTCCCAGCCCAACACTTTCCAGCATGTTTCTCCATCCTGGGGGTCTGGGTCTTCTCCATTACCTGTCCGTGAATTCTCCAATTGCCTCTTTACCTGGGCCTACTCTTCTGTTAAATCCATCTATTGAGTTTTTAGATTTATTATATTTTCAGCTCTAGAATTTTCATTTCGTTTTTAAAAATAGATTTTAATTTTTGCTAAAATTCATCTTCTTGAACATATTAATTACATTTATTTTGAAAGTACCTGCATGATAATTCTAGTATCAAAAACTCATATCTCTATTTAATGTGTATTTTTTCTTCTTGACTTCCGGCTTTTCCCATCTCCTAGTGTGTTTTGTAATTTGTTTATTTAAAAATTTTCTTAAAAACAAAACAAAACAAAACAAAAAAAATTTTCTTTATCTTTCCTAACTTGTTGAATATCAGACATTGTGTATGAATATTTAAAGGAGAATGTGACACTCCAGATGATGCCACCTTCCTCCTGAGAAGATCTGCTTTTACTTGGAAGACAGGGTAGGGACAGAGGATCATAATCCAATCTGGGATCCCACAGATTTGAAGCCAGGCTTTGGTCTTTATCAATGCTGGTCTATTCCTGGCAGTCCTTCCTAGACTCAGGGGTTCCTTCTGAAGTTTTAGGGTGCATACCAGGGTACCTCCTTGGTTAGTCCCCCCACGTCTACACCCTGGATGGTGGCACTGCTGAAACTCTGCTTCACTTCACAGCCTCCTGGCTGCCAGTTTCTACTCCATTTCTCCTCTTGGCTTCCTCCCTGATCAAACGCACAACTTCTCAGCTGTGTATTTTTCTTAAGAATCAGCAAATGCTGCCAGGCAGAAAGCTATGCCAAATACTAGGGTCACTTTGGTGCTCTCTTTCCCTTGAGATAATGGTGCTTTAAGACCTTGCCACATTTGATAACCTTCTGATGCTTTCAAACAGAATTGGTATTTTTCAAAAAGTATTTTGTTAGGTATGTCTGTTTGTTCCCGGTAGAAGAGTTGCTTTGGATAAGTTAGCCTGCCACAGGCAGGAATGGAGCCCTTGATCCTGGTTTTCTAGTCTGCCCGGGGGGTTTTAAAGTGAGACGCAATGCGTGGGGTCAACTCTCTGCCAGTCAGGTCACTGGGGCCTGACTGGAAGCACTGGTTCCTTGGTCCCAGCCCAGACGTACTGGACTGCGCTCTCCAGAGGGAGAATGTGGGGTTCGGCAGGGCTTCTCCTGAAGGCGCTTAGGAAGCCTCCCGCAGCGGCTCTCTGCCGGGCCCGGGGCCAGGGGACCCTGCGCCAGCTGGGGGAGAGGGCCTGCGTGCTGAGGTGCGGAAGGCCGGGTGCTGCCCTCGGCTCTTCGGGACTGCTCTTGTTTCCCAGCTTCGTGAGTGGCAGCGCCTCTGCTAAATTATTTTTAATTTCTTCCATTGACATTTTAATCAGAGATGAAAAATGGCTGGTCTTTCGCCAACCGTCCAGTCTAAGAGGAAGTTATTCGGCTCTGAGAGGCTCATTAATCTGTACCGGTTTTTGTGTAGAAGGCAGAGGAGTGTTGTAGAAAGCGAGCTGGCATTTGGGGGGCAGAGAAGAACCCAGAATTCCGGGTGGCCCTAGGGTTGGAGGAGTCACATGCCACCTTCCTTTCTCCCCACACTAATGTCAGTTTCCTTCGCAGGCTCCAGAGTACCCGTTAGGCTGCAGACCCCAGTGCGGTTCTGCACCTCCCGCTTCCTGTCTTCATCCTTCTTCCCCTGACAGACAGCATGAGAGATCCCAGACCCCAAGGCCAGGCACGCTCAGCCTGTGTGCCTGCCGCGCATCTGCATCTGTGAAAACCTGCAGCCATGGAGAGAGTGTGGTGGGCACGTCCACCCGAGACAGCCTGAAGGGTGACTCGGTGACTAAAAATCCAGCTGCTCACTAAACCTTTGGCATCTGTGTCCGTCTCTCAAAGCCCCCACGTGACACTGTTCCACACACCAGCGTGCTCGGTCGTCTGTTTCCTCCACACAAGCTTGCAGGGCTGTCTGACCCCTTCTGTGCTCTGCACTGAGCTGCTTGGTTTGTGCAAGAGGCTCAACGTGAAACCACAGATTCCTTTATCACAGTCCTTTTAATTACCACACGACCCCAACTGTGGGATCCAATCATGGATAAGATTAAAGTTCATCAAACTACTTGTTTTATGTGAAATTCCTTCATTTCCAGAAGATCAGTGAAACATTACAGAGCAAATGAAACAGGTGCAGATTGTACTGGTCAGTTTATCATCCATCTTCCACAAACAGCAAAACCAGTTCTGATATTTTCCCGGCATAATAGGTCCATGTGTACAGTATACTGTGTATCTTTTCATTCCAGCCTTGAAAAAGCGACGCTGTGTCTCCAGTGGGAGTTGTCATTTCTCTAGATGAACATGCTTAAGGCTCTGCGGCACCTGGCCGGTGTGTTACGGCAGGTGGATGAGAACCTATTGTTTCATGAAATTGCTTTTGGACATTTGCACAGTGACCTTTCCCCACTCTGCCCCACCAGCTTTAACTCCTTCTGCACAACATGGGAAAAGACTGTGCTCCTGCCAGGCCAGCCGCACACCCGGCTGCCATGCAAAGCCCCGCCTGCCCACCTTCCCGCCTGCCCGCCCACCTTCCCTCCCTCCTGCCCGCCTGCCTTCCCTCCCTCCTGCCCGCCTGCCTTCCCTCCTCCCTTTCTGATACAGCCTCAGGGATTGAAACTTCATTTTAGAGAGCTAAACAATCTCTGTCTTAGCTGCTCACCTGGACTTTGCTAGCTTACAATGAAACTACTTACTGAAGGGCCGGATTTGGCTTGTGGGCTCTCTCCACTGGCCATGGTGGAAAGGGCACCAGCACTGTGTGCTGGGTCCTGGCTGGTGACAGTGGTGTCCAAGTCAGGGTTGTTGGTCCTTTTCTGGACTTCCAGTCATACGAAGTTGGAGGTGGCGTCAGTGGGCCTCGGTGGTGGCTGGGCAGTGAGGAAGATGGAACGGGAGAGTCAAGGTCACTCTGCTTTGTTTGCACACAGGAAAAATGGGCAGGAAATGGATTTTTTTGTGGTGATAAGAAGCACAGAACATAAAAACCTCCATTGTAACCATGTTAAGTGTGCAGTTAGGTTGCATGGAGCCCATTCACACTGTGGGGTGACCTTCGCCATCCCCTGCTCCAGAACGCTAACCCTAACCCTAACCCTTTCCTCGCTCGGCACTGATCTGTGTCATTAACGGGTAACTCTGCACCCTGCCCCCCAGGGCCTTGGAAGGAGCCATCTCACTTCCTGTCTAGATGAATTTGGCGGCTCTGGGTACCTTGCGTAGGTAGGATTTTGGTGACGGCATATTTCACATAGCACCGTGTCCCAGCGGTTCTTCTGCGCTGTAGAACTGCCCTCATTTTTGAGGCTGAATGACATCCTGCTGAGCATATGGACCACATTTTGTCTTTCCTTCACCTGGTGTGAATGCAGCTGCTAAGGACCTGGGTATGCAAACATGGGTCTGAGTCTCTGCCTGCCCTTTTTCCCAACAACGTATGGAAATTCCGTATCTCAATCTTTGATAAACTTCAGGACCGTTTCATGTGGCGACTACATTATTTTGCATTCCTACCTCCAACGCACAAGTGTTCCAATTTTTTTACACCCTTGCTAACATTTATTTTCTATTTTTTGAACAGCCATTTTAATGAGTGTGAAATGGGTTCCCGTTGTGGTTTTGATTTTCATGAAATAAAAATGAAAGTGTCAGCGTGTCGCGTTGAGGTCCTTGTGAGCCATCCCCACGGGGGCGTCAGAGGCTGGAGCTGAGTAGTTGGGGTTGGAGGCAGCTGTCCAGCCTGGAGGAGGTGGTGGGTGCATCGAAGGGAACTCCAGGGGGCCTGTGGGAGCCGACCAGAGGAAAGTGGGCAGGAGGGCCGGGAGCAGCCAGCTGGGGGTGGGGAGAGCAGAGAGCCGTGCTGCCTGGCTCAGGTGGGAAGTGGGTGGCGGGCAGTGAGCTCAGGCAGCGGGGGCCTCCCAGACCACGAGTGTGCGCAGGCTCTGAGGAGCACACACGTCGCGGGGCGTGAACCGTACTGCAGGGTTTGCACTGCAGCTGCTGAGGTTACGGCTTCCATGAAGCACATCTGGTTTGGCTCCCCGGTGCAGGCGTGGAGCGGGCAGGAGCATGCTTGGTCTTGTCCGGGTGGGTGAGAACAGTCCTGCCGCAAGGCTCCGTCTCAGCCTGCTGCAGCCTCCTCTAGCTGCAGAGTCGGCACCGTCGTTGGGTCCGGAAGAGGCAGCTCTGTGACTGTCTAGAAATATCTAGGTATGCGGGTCATTTACTGCCCACATATAACAGAAAACACATCTAACACGGTTTAGAGATGCAGCAGTTAGTTTTCTGTATCTAATAAGAATCCTGCAGAAGCCCATTCAGAATCAGTGCAGCTGCCTAAGGTGAAACCAAGAGTAAGTTTCTCTAGGCCCTGTTTTGCCATTTTTACTGGTGAACTTTATCTTCTTGGTCACAGGATGGCTGCTTTTCCTCCCGTGATCACTTCCACATTCCAGGTAGGAAGAAGTTAAAAAGCAAAAGCACAGGCATTTGCCAGCTGAGTCAATTTTGTTTTCCATACTTTTCCACACAGTAGACTTCTTTTTAATTTCATCGACTAGCTGGGTGTGCCTGGTCCCCTGTCACTGCATTGAAACGGGAGGTGTTTCACCAAGCTGAACAAAGTCGGGGTCCTGCCATTGGTGTGGAATCAGGAGAGGAGGAGAGGACGGGTGTTCGCCAAGCCAGTGACAACGTCTCTCGCAGGCAGGGTCGGGGAGAGAAGGGAGAGTGTGCGAGAGAGAGCAAGGCCCCCGGGACCCCGCGTGCTGTGTGGGAAGCCGAACGTCCAGAGCTTCTGCCTGGCGCAGGGGCTGATTCTTCCTGAATGTGTCTCTCTTCACTCGGAAAAGCCCCAAACGCTTCCGGCTCCTGAGCACTCTGCTCTCCCGGTCCACCCCCGGCTGTCCTCCTTTACGATGCCCAACACACAAGACTCTAACATTTTCCTTTATTTGCACACAATTCTTTTTGGCTGTTTAGGAAAAGAAAGAGAGATACTTAAAAATGCACAGTTCCCCAAAGACCACATGCGTTCTGCTTTGGTGCGCGGGGACCCCGCCCAGAGAGCAGCGGAGCTGCAGGAGCCGGGAAGTAGAGTCCCCAGAGGCGGGCACTCAGCACTACTGATAAGAAGGGGTCAGTCACACCGCGTGAGAGCGGGGCAGCTGGACTGCACCCCCTTTCCCTGAAGCTGTAGCTGGGGATGGGCAGCGGATCCTTTGGAACAGGGGCTCGGAGGAGAAACGTGAGGTGGGTGTGGGACTCCTGCTGGCCCCTGGACAGGGAGGTTCTAGGGTCACGCCGGGCAGTGGGAGGTGCCTGGCTAACTGCATCCTTCCTGGGGAGTCAGGGTTGACCAGGGAGATGGGCTGAGGAGCAGTGAGAGGCCAGCAGGAGGCAGCAGGAGGAGAGAGGGAGAGGGCGTCCATGCAGGACGGAGGTGCCCAGCCCAGGAGAGGGCCACAGAGGGAGGGAGGGGAGTCTGGGCATGCAGTTCCTGCCGCGGGCTGAGGGTGCCGCTCACGTGCGATGGAGTGGAGCTGGGGGCACTAATGCGGGGTGCAGGGAGCCCTCTTCAGGGAAGAGGGCAGAGGTTAGGAAGGGCGCCCCAGACTTCAGGCGCTGCCTGGGGTCCTCACAAAGGGATTGCCAGGAGCTGTACACGCTCACACTGATACAGATGCACAAGCTCGCACTCATGCACACAGGAGCATGCTGTAAGTCAGTCTGGTCCTCAAGTGCTGGACGTGACGCTGAAATGATACAGGAGACCGAAAAGCCAAGGCGATTCGAATGCTTTGTCTTTCTACCTACATTTTCAACAAAGTGCTGGAAACCCCAGTCCCATATTCTTTGTGAGCAAATTGAATTTTGTTTGTTCTTTTTGAAGAGTTGCTGAGTCTGTGGATTTAGTCTGTGCCTGCAGAGACCAGATCTATCACTCGCTGCAGTGGAACGTGGAGCCCACAGGACCAGGTGCCCAGAGCTGTGCCACCCCGGTGCTCTTCTGTTTCTAGAGCGGATGGGTGCATTTTACTAACATTGTGGCAGACACAGGCCACGTAAGCAAGTTATCCTGAGCCAGTTATGCTGAGATTTTTGAAGGGCTTTAGGGGTGAGCAGGGCTCTGTCTGCCCCACGATCTTGAGGAAAGGCGAGAATCTCTCCCTGCGGGAGCCGACGCACAGCTCAGGGTCCTGGAACACTGAGGTTTCTGCACAAGGGTAGATGTGTGCTGTGTCCTCTGAGGGGCCCTTCAAACAGATTCCTCATGCGTCAGCGGCTTCTCTGGGCTGCTATGAGCTTAAAGGCGGCCATTCAGGGGAGAAAATAGTGCTCAAGGCCCCCCCCCAGTGGCCAGTGTGTGTTGATGTGGGGCATGTGTGCATGTGAACACATGCATGCACGCACGCATACACACACACACACACACACACGCGCGCGCGCGCGCGCGATCACTAAGATTCCCAAACAGAAACCAGCTGTAGATGGTTTATTGTTTGCACTGAACTGGGACAGAGCCAGGGTAAGTTAGACTAGAAGGTGAATGGCTCCATCACCCAGAAAATGCCCACCTCTTCCCTGGGTGGCTTCCTGCTGGCCCTCAGGTGTCCTTGATCGCCAGCCCTGCCCATGCAGCCTGTTACCTTGGCAGTCAGGATAAAGTCTGTTGTCTTTCTCAGCCTCTTGACTGCCCAGTTTGAGCCTGTCTCCCTCCCCAGCCCCATTTCCCTCCCTCCAGGCCCCAGCCGCAAGCACTGCGCATGGAGAGAGCCAAGCTCTTTCCTGCCCCAGGGCCCTTGCATGTGCTGAGCCACCTGCTTCAAGTCACTTTCCTTCACCCTGCTTGGAGTCACCCCAGCAGCCGAGCACTGGACATTCAGGTTTGATTGCAATCTTGCGCTTTGTGATAAATAAATGGATTTTGAGTTGCAGTTTGGGCACTCAGTCTCTGAAAAGCTCGCCATCTCTGTCTTAAGGAAGCCAGATGGCAAATCCCACTGAAGATGTGTGTGGTAGACTGAGAGGACACCTAGCTGGAAATCAGGGTCCTGGGAGGGCAGGGTGCTCTGAGTGTGATGTTAGACTCATGATATGATGTTGTGTTTTATCATATTGTGTTTCTAGATAGTCTGGGCATCCTGAGTAATGTAAAAAACAATTTTTTTTCATCAAAAATACCTTCCTCAGGGCTCTTAATAGTTGCAACTAAAATAAATGAAAATTAGCATATTAAAGTAAATGTCTCATAAGCGAGGCGGGGTGATCTGGAAGAGACCTTGTGTGCTTCCTCCTCCCTTCTCTCAGAGGGCTGGCAGAAGTCTGGCTCTGTGAGTTGAAGGCCTGACAGATATTTTAAAAGAAAAGAGGATTTAAAAAAATTAGTTCTACTGACAGAATTTACATATGGCAAATTTTATCAGACTGAAAGTACAATTTATGGCAGGCTAGCCATGTAACTGCCGTAATCTCAGCACAGAAAGAATGCCCTGCGCCCCTTGCCGCCCGTCTCCTCTCCTCACTGGGCTTCTGGGTCACTGATCTGCTTCCTCTAGTCACTTTGCCTTGTGGGGGCTTCATATAAATCACTCTGCCGGTCGGGTTTGTTGGTGTCTGGTTTCTTTCACTTAGCATGATGCTCCTGCCAGCCTCCATTTATCAGCAGTTCTCGGTTCCTGTGGCTGAGTAGTATTCTGTTGTGTGGACATACCACAGTCTGTCTATCTGTTCACCAGTTGATAGATACCGGGCTCCCCTGTGTGAACGTATGTTTCCTGACTCCAGGGTAAGCACTCAGAACGGGAACAGCAATGCGGGATTGCAGAGTGAGTCTATGTCTAATTCTGTGAGCAAGCTAGCAACCTTTTCCCAAGTGGATATACCGTCTCACACTCCCCCCAGCAATGTGTGACTTCTAGCTGTCCCATATCCTTGTCAACACTTGGTTTTGTCTGTCTTTGGTTTTAGCCATGCTGGTAAGTGAGCAGGGTATCTCAATGTGGTACATGAGGTGTAGCGAGCACCTTTCATGGATGTTCCTGCACTTGTTTATCTTGGGTGAGGTAGCTACTCAAATTACTTGCCCATTTTGAAAAATTAGGGTTGTCTTGTTATTTAGGTGAAAGGTTTCTTTAAACACCGTTGGCCGTAAGTCCTTTATCTAATAGAGATATATATTTTGGAAATATTTTCTTCTGACCTTTAATTGCTTTTTAGGTGTTCTTAAAAATGTCTTGGGCTGGGGATTTGGCTTAAGTGGTAGAGCACTTGCCTAGCAACTGCAAGGCCCTGAGTTCGATTCCCAGCAGCCCAAAAAAACAAAACAACAACAAACAAACAAACAAAAAGTGTCTTGTACTAGGGGTGTTGTGTTGTTTCCATTATGTTTTGCTCTGTGCTGCAGAGAGTTTCTGCTTTGCCTCACCTGCTGGGCTGTACACACTGGACCAAAGGAGGAGGGGACAAGAGGGGCCACCCTGGTCTCAGGCGTCAGAAGAAGCCTTGCAGGTGGGAAGGGGGAGAGTGTATTTCCATCCCGTGATGCCGGCTGGACCCAAAAGAAGACAGATGCGCTCTCTGCTGCACCCCCGGCCCGGGCTAACAACTCCTGCTGCCAGCGTATGCTGGGAGTCAGCCCACCCTTCCAGGGCAGAGCCTCACCTGTAAAGAGGGCACTCTGCAAAATATGTGGAGGCTCATAGAGCCATTTCTAAGGAAGAGTCTTTTGTAGTCTCTAGAGGATGTACCTGAGTGGGCAGTTCATTCACATGTGTCAAATCTGGTATTTCTTTTGTGGTCAAAAGAAGGATCTGAGTTTATATTCAGATTCTACCGCGTGCCAGCTTCGGGACCTCTTGGAAATTCAGTTTTGTCATCTGTAGAATGGAGATAGTAATAACTTCCTAGGGATTGCTGACGGATTAAAAAAGATGATTTATGTAAAACCTGGCTCTATGTAAATGATGTATGCAAAGCTTAGCACCGTTGTTCATCAAGGATGGCTGTATTTGTCTCATTCTCTATATATAACTATCTAAAATTGGTTTGAGCGGGTCACACTGAACTGGGCATGGGGCTGAGCTAATTAGTGCGTGGATTACTGTGAACAGACCAGTAACATTTATTGTTACATAAGTATTTATTTCTTTGTACTAAAAATCCTAACATTTCTTCTTTTTTCTCTTGGTGCCTGCTCCATTGTCCCCCTAAATTTTAGTTTAACCTGACACACAGAATCCAAGTGTTAGCTCCGTGGAAATTACTGAGAAAAGTTGAAAGAGAAGATGAAAACTGTAGCCCACAGCTCTGGAGTAGCAGAGGACACCAGTGGGAGCCACTGTGGCACCTTGGTGGCTCCGTGTCTCTCCTGGCTCAGCCACACTCTCCAACATGCTGGCATCCCTGCCCTGTGGGCCCCCAGGCCAGTCCCACCTTCCCCTGGGCCTTCCCCTGTGACACTCCTGGTTCCCACGTGGGTGGCTCTGGCCTCTCTGTCCACCTGGGCGTCAGGCCTCATTCTGACCTCTGGGCTTCAGACATTTCTTGCACGAACTCCATGCATTGTTGGCCCTTCTGTGGCTCTTCGGTTGGAGGCTGGGGGATGATGCTGATCCCCGACCCATAAAGACCCCTCTCTGGGCAGACAGGGCTCAACCTGAAGTGAACTCCAGCCTGTGGTCCAAAAGAGGGTCATCACCATGGAGTGTGACCAGGCCAGAGAGGCACACACAGATTCTGCAGGAAAGAAGACTTGGGTCCAGTGAGAGGGGCGAGGGCTTGGGCGACGGCCTTGGATCCAGAAGTGTTTCCATTCACCGAGGACTCCGGCCATGCCGGCTCCTAGAGCAAGGCTGGAGGCCTGTGTGCAGACCTCTGCTCAGGGCTGGGGCCTCAGTGGGCAAACTCTGGTGTAATTCCCATCCAGAGCCGCCTCCTCTGGACGCTCCAACTGAGACCACACACTGGGTTTGCTCCTCCCTCTGTCCCTCCTGAGTGTACTTCCTCAGTAAACCACATGGACCCGAATCCCTGCCTCAGGCTCTGCACCTAGGGAGAGAGACCTAAGACACGTTCTTCCAGACTTGCTCCCCATGTTTTCTCTCCACAGGCTGTTCCTTGGCCTGCGGTCACCTCGTTCTCCCTCACTCTGTCATCTAGTCAGTGTCTAACTGTCCTTCAGGTCCCAGCAGTGCGGCTTCCAGGGCACTGACTTTCTGGACTTTCTCAGCTAGAACAATGTCCCCCAGACCTCCTTAGCTGCACAGTGACCCTCTCTAGAGAACCAGCCGCGTGTTTGCCAGCACATGACTTCCCTGTAGGCGTGTGTGTCTGCTGGTGGCAGAACCTCACTTGCTCTGCTCGTCGGTGTCCCCAGTGTCTGCACTAAAAGACTAAAGGGAACTAAGGACAGAAGAAGAGAGCAAGTGAGACAGGAGCAGTTTGGGTGGGCCGATGCAGCAGGGGTGGAGGGACACACGGACACAGCACCCGGCAGAGCCTGTCCCCACGCTCTGGCTCAGCATCCCGGGGAGCTCTGAGACCGGGTGGGGTCTGGACGATCCTGGAGTGAGGGAGCCCGGAGCTCAGTCGCTGTGACTAGGGGCAGTGTGGGAAGTCGGGACCCAGGATGTTGATGGCCAAGAACGAGCCACCAGGAGGGTTTCCCTCTGCCGCAGAAATGGGTCTGCCCTCCGAGTACAGGTCTCCTCCTCCCCAGTGCAGCCCCCAGGCCAGCGACCTGTGTTCCCAGGGCAGACCGGGATGGTCTCCGGGCCTCCAGGGCTCCGCGTGTCCCCTCCCTGGCGCTGGGGAGTGGCAGGCTGTGGGCAGCCTGTGCTCCGTGTCTCCCAGGCGGCTGGCAGCTGGTCCTGTACCACAAGCTTGCAGCTGCCCCGGGAAGGGCTCAAGGTCCGGACGGCAGGGAGCCAGGCGAGAGCTGAGCCATGTGCTCATCAGATGGCACGGGGTCTGATTGGTGCTTTAGAGGCTGGACGTGGGATCATTCCAGCCCTGAGGGGCTGGGAGTGTCCACACCTGTGTTTGTGTTGAATCCAAAGACTCCTAGGTTCACGGACCACATGAATTAACAAGTTTTGCACACCTTGCGTGTCATGTGACAAAAATGCCCTGAAAGCGCCTTTAGTCCTCTGACCCGACATCCCCATGGCGGGGGCTGTGACAGCTGATGTCATCTTTGGATAACTCTTCAACTCTTGTTTTTGTCAAGCTGTGATTTTCCAAACCAGATCTCCCTTCACGTCAGAAAGCTCGCCGTCCCTGCTTTCCTCCTGGTCACTTTGTGTGCAGTCCCTGCGTGGCTCAGTTTGTCTGCCGGCAGAGCGGGAGCTGGGTGGCCTGCAGCAGCCAGGAGGGGAGGAGCTGGGGAGTCTGACGCCGAGCAGCTCGCCGGGCCAGCCCCACGGTCAGAGTGCTGCTGTTCCAGCTCCAAAGGAAGACAGAGACCCTGCTGGCATCTTCGCCGTGGGACAGGAGTCTACTCTGTCCAGTGAGTACCGCACACAAAGAGCCAGTTTCTACTGCATCCGGCCAGGAACGTACAGATTATCAGAAAACCAGCAAAGACACAGCGAAGCCACAGAGCAGGGCCGAGGCCTGCAGACTTCCGCTCTGATAGTAATGGTAGCGTAATCACTGTCAGACTAGTAAGTAGCATTTTCTCCGACAATATAAAGTGTCATTGCTGTAAATTATCTCATTTCATTGACTTTCTTTCCAGTCTCCAGCACCGCGGTGAACCTGTAGAGATGAATGATCAGCAACTCGCTCCTACTTTTACCTTACTGCTGCCTGCAGAACACGCACAGCACGGTCTGGTTCACAAAGGATGACTCCACAGGGAATGACTGTTGAACCTGGTTAGACCTCGATTTCGACTCTTCCTGCAATAGGCCTCCACTCTGAGATCCTTGGAAAATATAAATTTGTTTGAAACAAAGTCAGTCCACTGGACATGGTAGAAGAATGGCCTTCTATCTTACGGATTTGAATATACTGCTGATTAATTCACCAAGACAGGTGAGGTCTACGTGAATATTTAAATTTAATCAGACTAAGGCACCCACTACCATGCTTTTGCTAGGAAGAGAGAAGCTCAGAGAAGCTAGTTTGATTTGCATATGCAAATCTTGCCCATATAATATGTATTCCTTGTTCATAATCATTTATGTACAATCAGAAGCCAATCTCTCCTTTTGAAAGAAGCTCCACAGCTGAGCATTCAGCTTTACCAGGCTCGTCATGAAAACTATTGTCAAAAGAAGGAAAAAACTCTTTTCCTTGTATGATTGAGCTGATCAAGAAGTTTAACTTGGAAGCTCTGTGTGTGTATGTGTGTGTGTATGTATGAGAGACAGAGAGAGAGAGAGAGAAAGAGAGAGAACCCAAATGAATATACTATAGTGACAGGGCTGATTTATGTCCATGATGGGCCCAGAACACTGATCGCAATAATCAGAAATAATCAGGTAGGATTACTAATCTGTAAGAATATTTGGAATGAGGGTCAGAAGGGATTTTGTCACCACTTTTAGGCCTCTGCCTCTCAGTATCTGTAGCCTGTAAACTCATGGGGGACATCAGGAAGTCAGAATAATTTGGTCTGCTGGCAGTTAGGGCACTTTGTAGACGTAAGAGCATTGCTGGCATCGCAGGGCAAACAACTCAGGGCCTTCAGCTCAGTGGACTCCAGCTCATTTTGACCAAGGTGTATATAAATCAAAATCTCAGAATTGAAACCAAACAAAGCAAAACACAGACATGCCAAAAATACAAAAAGGCAATTTTTATCAAAATCCCAGCTGTCATGTTTGCAGAAATTGATAAGCTGATCCCAAGTTCATATAGAGATGTAAAGAACTAGGGAGAGACAGAAGGAGAGAGAGAGAGTGAGAGACAGAGACAAACACAGACACAGAGCTGGGGAAAGGTAGAGAGACTGCAGAATTCACATTTCCCAACTTCAAAACATATTATAAGGCAACAATAATCAAAAGAGTGTGGTTTCAGCACAGGGATAAACAATAAACACAAAAGTCATTGTTATCAAATTGAAAGCCCAGAAATGGATCTTCACATTAATGCCAACTGATTTCTGACAAGGGTGATAGGCAATTAAATGTAGGAGGAAAAGTCTTTTCAACCAACTGCACAGGAACAACTGGATATGCATATTCAAAAGAGTGAAGTTGGAGACCTACTTCAAACTATATGTGACAATTAACTGGAAATAAGTCAAATGCCTATAAGTAAGAGCTAAAATGACAAAGCTCTTAGAGGAAAATGGAGGAGTAAATCTTTACAGGCTGGGTTAGGAAGGGGTTTCTTAGATCTGAAACTAAAGCAAATATAACAAAAGAAAAAATGGATATGTTGGATTTTATCAAATTAGAATGTTTTGTGTTTCAGAGGATATCATCAAGAAAGTGGGAAGTCAAACTACAGGATGGAAGAATATATTTGTAAGTCATATTTCTGATAATGGGCTGGAATTCAAAATTCTCACAACTCAGTAGTAATTAGACAAATAACTCAATTAAAATGGGCAAAGGATCTGAGCAGACATTTCTCCAAATGACATATACAAATGTCTACTGGACACATAGAAGACACTCAACAATTAATTATTAGGGAAATGCATTCAATATTCTGGCTAGGGCTGAGGATTTAGCTCAGTGGTTAAAGTGCTTGCCTTGCAAGCACAAGGACCTGAGTTCGATCCCCAGCACCAAAAAAAAAAAAAAAAAATCTGGCTAAAATAAAAAGGACATAATATTGTGCAGAAATTGTAACCCTTATACATCTCTGGTGGGGATGTAAAACACTGTAGCCCTTTGCAAAAACAGTAGGCATAGGGTTACCCTGTGACCCCACAAATAGAAATATCGACACATTTTATTAATAGAATACATATCTACGCAAAACTCGCACATGAATATACACAGCCCAAGATGTACAGCGTAAATAGCCCAAAGTCCGAAACGATCTATCAACAGATGAATGGATAAACAAAATATAGCATCTGCACACATGGAAGATTACTCAGCCATCAAAAGAATGAAGTACTGGTAGGTAGCATGACATGAATGAAGTACTGGTAGGTAGCATGACATGAATGAAGTACTGGTAGGTAGCATGACATGAATGAACTTTGGTGACGAAAGCCACAAACAGAGGACACGGTTCCATCTGTATGAGTGGTCCAGAGCGGACACGTCCACAAACGCTGTTAAGACGTGTGACCAGGAAAGGCTCCTTGCATCTCCCCCCACGTCATCTTTCCTGTCGGGAAGAACCCTGAGCGGTGTTGCATCTGCTCACAGAAGCCTGCATGATTCTCCCGCCGTGACTCAGCCTCTGTGCTCCTCCGTCCTGGAGAGCCCGCCCTCTTTCAGCCCACTTGCTGGGGAGGTGCACAGCCGGCCACTCCAGGAGGCCCGAGGTCAAGAACGTGCCACAGGACGGGGGGATTTGGAGCTGTCTTCTGACCGGTCAGGGCCAGTACCGCTGGGCTTTGGTCCCAAAGACCTCCTGATCTTTGCACTGGGGAGTTTGGCTTTCTGGGGGCAGTTTCAGGTCAGGCAGTGTGGACCAGTGATGCCCAAAGACATTGTGCTCATTTTGGGGCAGATGGCCGTGGAGAGGGAGCTGGGCATTCCAGCAGGACAGCCCTCATGTGGGCGTCTGTCTGTCCTCAGGCACCTGCCCCACGTGATATCCTCTGACTGAAGCCACCCGGGGAAGGGCCTCGCTGCACTTGTGGACTGGTGACAAGTGATGACATGGCATGTCCTGCTCTTACGCGCCGTCTTGCGGAGACTGATGCGAAGATCACGATGAGACACAGGACTCAGGTCTGTGACAGTGTGATCCGATGGTGTGCATTAGCCAACATCATCAGGAATGTGTTGCTTTCTTTAAATTGGCTCATCAACTTGATAACTTTCTTTTTTGCTGTCCTTCTCTGACCCACCAGAGATCAGGGGAGTGGAGAGAGGCAGCAGATTGGAGAAGCTGTGGGCAGAACCGTGCCTCCTGCCTGGTTGACTGGTGTCAAAAGCACAGAGAAGAAAGCCAAGGAGTCTAGCAGGGACCAGGCTGCCCTGACAACCGGTGCTGCAGGAGGGATGCTGGTGTCTTTCCCGGACGCTGTTCTGTGAGGATCTGACTAGTTTGGTCGCTGTTTACAGCAAAACCAAGTCAAGAATGATTTGCTTTCAACCACTCATCCATCTGGGGCCCAGAGACCAGCCTGGACCAGAAGCTTCCTTGGAGTTGGGGAGCCCTCAGCCACTGCTTGATGGGACCCTTGGTTTCTGTTCTCACTGCTGCAGAGGCCCAGCTCAGTCCCCTGATGCCCTCCCCACAGGGTGATGGGGCAGGTGGCTGGCGTGAGGCCCAAGTGCTTCCCTCCCTGTGGCCCAGAGGAGTGTGGGGCCAGCCAGCCTCGCTCCTCTCCTAGCCAGCTCAACCCAGAGACCGTGACTCGGAATGCAGGAGCTGCTTCAGACCCTAGGACAAGGAGAATGATAAATAGACTCATTTCACTTATCCAATTTCACTTTACTTTTTCATTTAATTTCAAATTATTTCTTGGAGGATGCACATTTTATTAATAAATCACTATTTTAGAAATGACCGAACATGGAATTTGGCTAAGGGCGCTTTCCCTGACGTGCAGTCGGCCTTGGAACACAGCAGCAGCTGCCCGGGCTTCTGATGTGGGCTCTTGCAGCAGCACCCACATCCTGTGCCTTTAGCACTGCCCTCTCTTTGTCCTCTCCAGGAGCGTGGTGTGACGCTAACACAGTGTTAGGAAGTGGATGGCTGACAGCACTGGCCATTGTGCAGAGTACCTGCCATCCACAACTTTCAAAGGAGAGGTTTAATCTGGCTCGTGGTTTCAGGGGATGTAGCCCATGGTCAGCTAGCTCCAAGGCAGGAACATCATGGTGGGAGGTTATGGAGGAACAAAGCTGCTCAATTCATGGTGACTGGGACTCAAACCAGGTGAACAGTTCTGGAGAGGAAAGGGAAAGGGAGCAGACAAAGACTCCATGGCCATGTCTCCATGATGCCTCCCAGACACACCCAATCTCCTGAGTGGATTCTAACACCTGTCAGGTTGACTGCCTCAACTACCACAGCCATCAACTGTTAGCTGGCTGACCTTGGGTGGTTCATTCTTCCACCTACAGCACCTATTACAGGACACAGTGGGCCTTTATTTCTATAGCTGTTGCCGGGCTGGGGCCAGGGAGACAAGTCAGTTTGTGATGGCAAGACACAGAGTGAGTGCCTCTTTTAACTTTGCATGCTCAGCCCCTCACCGGCCTCACCCCGAGCCCGACTCTAGTTATTACACAGATGTAGTGAACCATGAGGGTCTTCAAGGAGATCACGAAGGAGTGGGCAGATCGCTTCATCTGTCTGCAGCTCAAGGCGAAGCACCCATCAGCAAGGTCCGTGAGCGTAACTCAGGTCTGTGTTGCTGGGGGTCAGGGGAAGGGTAGCTTTCCTGCTTAGGCACCTTGGAAGACTTCACGCAGTGGGTAGAATCTGGCTGAGCCCTATAGAATAGACAGGATGAGGCAGCTGAGTGATATGCTGTCTTTCCCTGAAAATAAGACCTCGCTGGAAAGTAACTGGCCTTGAAAACTAGAGATCAAAACTGCCAGCCCCAGCGAGCCCCTCTACGGAGCATCCACAGTGTCATCATCCTGGTTACCTCCCAGACTGGTGCATCTTCCCCTTTATCTGAACCAGCCCGTCCCAGGGAGGAACGCCCCAAACTCTCCACCATCTCGGGAGGCCCCAGGCTGCCCTGTGCCCTGCACTGCCCAGACCATGCTGAAGTTCCCTCCGAAGGCTGCAAGGGGGCAGAGTTTCCTCATCAGTCACTTGTTGATGGTCATTTGGTTTTCTAATACATAATCCTGCAGTGAGCATGCTTCTATGTACACAACCGACTCTACTGGTCAATGTATTTGCGATGCTCTTGAGTCAGGAAAAAGGAAATGGGTTTGGCCACATGGAATGAGAACTGCAATGCATTTTTCACAGGTGCTGCAGAAATAATCCACGACGACAGGGTTTATTCAATTTGATTAAGATAAACAGTTTCCTAGATGACAATTTTATGTTTCATATTTTTTCCTGTTCCCCCGTTCCCAGACGCAGTGACAACTTGCAACCAGAGGGCCACACGGCAGCCCGCACTCATGAAAGTGGTGCTGTTATTTTTCTCCTTGATTGTAGTGTTTCCCTCCTGTGCAGGGACTTGCATGAACAGTCTTCTTGATAGGGGACCCCGCTCGCATTCCTGCAATGGATCACACTTAGTCAGCATGCATGTTTGCTCTTGGTACTCACTTCTATTTGTTAGTATTCTTTAAAATAAATTTTATTGTGCACGTTGAAGGCATCTAACATGATGTTATAGTTCACATAGATAGTAAGAAGGTTATACTGAAGCAAATCAACCTGTTTCTCGTCTCCAGAGTTTTCAAGTCTGTGTGCTTGGTCAGCAGAAGCCCCACCTCAGCACAGTCTTGTCGCCTGCCTCCTCTGACTGTGCCTTCCCTCTCTGGGTTTGTTCGTTTTTCACTGATATTGTTGAGGGAGATTGTATTGTCTTTTGCTCAAGATGTTTCCATTTTAACCCTTCACCTGTGGACCAGAACGCTATCTTTGTCGGGTCTGCACTTTCAAACTTGGCTCGGAACTTTGTGGTGAAACCATTTTGAGGGCTGACAGCGTGGCTGGGCCTGGCTGGCGGGGCTCAAGGGAAACTGCGAGGGGCGCCTTCCAACTGTTAAGAAATACCTAGGGAGCTTTGATTGTCATGTGTGCAATGAAAAGGTTCTAAGTTATCTTTAACACAGACAAGTAGTGTCTAAGGTAGCTATCTACAGGTATTTGCAGAGCATTTTACTGTGACAAAATATATGTAACAAAATGTATCCTTTGGCCATGTCAGAGTATGCAATTCAGTGGCATTCAGTACATTACATCGTTGTGTAGCCATCGTCACCATCCATCCCCAAACAAAGCCTTGCCCCACAGGTGACTCCTCATTCTCCGCCCTTCCAGCCTCTGGCAACCACTTCCTACTTTCTGTCTCTATGAACTCAACTATTGTGGGTACCTAGATGCAAGTAGGTCATACAATATTTGTCTTATGGTCTCTGTTTTTTCTCACTTAGCATAATGTCCCCGAAGTTCATCCATGTTGTAGCCCGTGTCAGAATTCCCTCCCTTTCCTTCCATCGTGAGTATAAATATGTACACATTTCATTCATTCATTCATTCATCAATGGATTTCTGGGTTATTTCCATCCTGGGTTATTTTGAATAATTCTGCCGTGGCCATTGTTGTATACGTATCTGCTCCGGCCCTTGCTTTCTGTGTTTGGGAGTGGAGTTGCTGGATCGCACGTTAACTGTGTATTTAGTGTAATGAGGCGGCACCGTGCTCGCGTGCAATTTGAAGTTGTTGGCTGCACTGGGATTTCCAGGCCTGAGAGTGTCTGTGTCTGCCGAGCACTCAAATGCCACGTCACCCAGGACCCCCGTGTCCTCTCCATCCTCGCCATCACGCCGGTTGCCCAACCTCGTTAGCGCTCCCCGGCCGGCTTATTCCCCTGTCGTTTCTCTGCTTCCACCTTGCAGCTTGCTCCCCAGCATGCCCTCCTGTCTGTGTGATGCCCAGGAGTGAGCAGAGCTCGTTCCCCGTGAGGGCAGCAACTGCAAGGGGTGGGCGGTTACTGCACGGGGCTACGGGGCCTTTGGGGACACGAGCTGCTCTGTCTTCTTGGCACTGCTTATGCCAGTGCTGCCTTCGCCCTGCTCACAGACCTGCGTGTGCAGCGGGCACACGGCTGGCCCCAGGAGGCCTGGAATTTCTGATCGACTATTTGGTAAAACCTTAAGCAAGTCGGCTCTGCTGGGTCTCGAGATCCCTTTGCTGGCCGACTTTGCACTGCTACTGAGTAGTTTATCAAAGCCAGTTCTTGACATAGTTTTGCAAGGGGAACCTCCTTTTCTGCTGCCTCTGTGCTGCCAGCTGAAAGAGGGGAACTTGCTCCCCAGGAGCTCTGGGAGTCGGCTATGCTTCCCTCGGCTCCCCTCGGGAGCTGCGCCCTCTTGGTGGGTGAGGTTTGGGAGACGCTGTCACCTGGGTGTGTCCTTGCCGGTCCCCTCCACTCTGCTTTGGAATCTTGCTGCTCCCGCCTTCTTCCTTCCCTCTCGCTCCTGCACGCGAGGAGCAGCCTGGGAGGCTCTACCCTGCCGGGACAGGGAGGAGAGAGGCGGGGAGAGGCCCTGCAGTTACCCAGGGCTCCTGCTGTGTTTTATAGGGGGAAACGTCTGTCCTCGGGTCCAGGTTCTATTTCCTCATGCTCTTCAACTGTGTCTGCAACGTAGTCCATACTTGGACAACCATGACCGGTGTGACTCGCAGCATGAACTGGGGAGGGTGCAGTTAGCCAGCATTCTGAGTCTTCCACACATGATGGCCTGACTGGGAAACTCTGGAGTCGAAGGCACGGTGACCCAATCCTGCCCAGCAAGACTTGATGCTGCGACTGGGCTGGAAGGTCGAGTTACACCATTTGGTGTTTGTGGTTTGCAATGCTCCAATCTTGATGGGTGTTTGTTGTGCATGTGAAGTCGGCTGAAGCTGGCCCTGAACGAGCTTTGGCACCAGTGCACCGTGGCAGGGTCTCAGGTTGGCTGAGGCCCAGAGGGCCTGGCTTGGGACCTTAGCTTTGCACACAGAGCCCCTGGCTCAGGCCAGAGCAGAGGTTTCTTCTGAGCCTTGGTGAACCAGCACCCAAGAGGCATCTTTGCTCTGGGGACTTCAGAGTTTTGCATGGGAGGAAGCGGCCTTTGTTTCCCCAGACTGAGGGTGGGCCTCCCTCCCCGTGAGGCTCAGGCTCAGTGCACAGGTGCTGGTTTCTAACACTGGCCAAGTGTGAAGTGGGGAGCAAGGGAGCAGTGCGTGTGGGGGGTGGGGGTGGTAGGAGGCAAATACTTTTAACATGTTTTTCTGCCTCTGTCCCCTTTCTCTGCTCTGAAAAGTCAAATCCTGCCGATATGGGAAAAGAGCGGCTGGGAAGGTTGAAGGATAGAAGGTTGATGGAGACCCGGAAGACGAGGTGGTGAACAGGCACAGGGCAGGGGCCCTGCTCTCTGGGGTCCAGGGAGCCCAGGCTCAGCTCTGTCCCCACCGCCTGGCAGGGGGAGGAGGACCGGAGCACAAGTGCACCCTCGAGGAAAAGCGCGTTGCTCGTGAACTTGAGCCACCCAGCAGAAAGAGGATCTCTCTTCCCTCCCAAGAGCTTCCTGTTTACCCCTGAAATCTCTCCCAGACCATTTCTCGACAGCAGACGTGGGGTCTGAGGGACAACGGGTGCCCCCTGAGGTGCTTCAGGGCGTGAGCATGACGGTGGTCGTGGCAGGTGCTTGGGGACTTTCTGTGCTCTGTGGATGTTCCAGTCTAAATACTGCGTGGGAAAGAGCTTCAGCCAGATCAGAAAAAGCCAGCCAGGCTGCGAGCCGCCGAGAGCTGCTGCTTCTTACTCAGTCTCTGGTGCAACTTCTTGGTCTGGAATTGCAGGACTGAGGTCCAGGGAGAGGAGACAATCACAACAATTGTGCGAACTTCCAGCCACAGGGCGAGGTATTTACGCTGTTGGGCTTCCGTTTTTCTTGGGTAGTTAGAAACGGGAGCAGGTTCAGTGTATGTGGAGTCCACTGTCCTGTGACTGGTATTGTAATTCTTGGAGAAGTTTTGTGCTCATTGCTTAGTTTATCCACGGGCCATTCTAGCGTGGTGTGGTGTGTAATTAAAAGCTGGAGGAGGGTAGTGTGGACCCTTTGGCCTAGAGCTTGGGGTGTCATCAGAGAGTGTGTGGCTGGGGTCCCCTCTGGGAACAGAAGGTGAATAGCCTGACGATGGCCAGGAGGAGAGGTGCTGTCTGCAGGGCGGCAGTGTGGGAGGGGAACTGGCTCATCCTGATGAAAACTGTCCCCTCTCTGTCCTGTGTCACAGAGGACACCCCTGCACGTCACAGCACAGAAGGCTACTACCCGAGAGAGGAGCCAACATGCCCTAACCAGCAGGGCCTGGCCCCCGTGGCCCGTGCCCGTCTCTGGCTCTGCTTCCGGCAGGCTGCAGGGGACACGCCTGGCCCTCGGTAGGGAGGGCAGCTGGTGCCCTGCTGCTGTCTGTGATAGGAGGCAGCTAATTCTCAGGGAAGGAGGAGACCCGTTTCATCCTCGGCCGTGTGGTGGCTGTCAGGCTGACACACTGACCCTGCCTGCGTTCGGGGACATCTCTCAATTGGCTCACACCCCAAGGAGAAGGGGAGTGCTGTGCTAGCGCTGCGACTTCAGTGCTCGTATCTCCTGCACACCTGCGCAGACGCCCTGAGCTGGGAGCCAGGTGCTCGTGGCAGCGACCTGAATTCCTGGGGCGCTGTGGAGCCCGTAGAACTGAACTGATCCTTAATGTGCCAGTGCGGGATGTGCGCTCCATCTTCATCGAAAACACATTGCACTACAATTCTTCCAAACGCCTGACCTGAAATTTCTGACAAGGTGATTTTCCATTTCACATTCTGCCAACTCTTAGAGATTTTTTGAGAACTCATTGGCCAATTAGAGAGGGAAATTCAGACATGGAAAGAAGGCGGGTTCCTGTGCTACTGCTGTGGCGCTCCGGCTCATAGCTATTCCTGAGTGGGGCCCGCTGCCAGTACAAAATGCACAGAGGATTCGGAAGACTCAGTATCAGGGACGTAAACCATCTCGTTAATACTTCTTCTTGTTATCTGCTGGAACGATAACACTTTGGTTATATGGGTTAAATAGAACATATAGAGATATATTTAAAGAATATATCTATATATATCTATATAGAATCTGTCTATCTCTATATATGGAATATATATATTCTAAGGAGATGATATCGGTCTTGAGTGATCTTATGAGACAGAGATTCCGAGCTGGATGCTTACTTGTGTAAGAATGTGTATCTATCACTCGCATTTTTTCACCTATTTCTTTTAGTTTTTAAAATTTATGGCTACTGGAAAATTTAAAATGAGCTACAGGCTTTCGTTATGTTTCCACTGGACAGAGCTGACCTGGGTCCTGCTTATCCAGTTCCCTAGAGCTCTTTCATGGTGGGCCAGGAGGAGAGCCGGGAGCCACGGGATGGGAGAAGTCCTTGTCTTTCTGTGGCGTCTGCTGGCCCTCCCAGGAGACAGCGTGGATCGCTTCCGGACTGCTCTTTCGTTACTTCCATAGGACACACGGCCCTTGCCTCACAGGGTCCACACGAGGGGCACTGAAGTACTTGGGCCTGGTGCAGCACAGCTGCGCTCCTTGGTGAGGGAGCGCTTGGCCTCAGCAGTGTGTTCTGTGCTCATCTACTGCGATCCCATCAGTCAAACAGAAATCTCATAGATGCTGAGTGCAAAATGGGCCTAAGTCAATTAACTAGAAGGGAATCGCATTGCTCATTTGTGCAAAATGTGATTTACTCATCTTGTTTTTCTAACCTTCAGGACTAAAGTGCATCTCGATGACAATCAGAGGCCAAACCCAGGCCCAGCCTCAGGTAAACAGCCAGGAGAGAGAGGCTGTGTGCATGATGACTGTGCACCCTGATCCCGTTCCTACAGATTTAAATGTGACGCTCAGCGCTGGTTACAGGAACAGCACTTCAAATGGCTCAATTTTTCTTCATCAGACTCTGCTTAACACAGGCTCATTGGGGTGGAAATCTAGTTTGTACACAATTATTTACAGTTTGTTGGCTTTTTAAAAAGAGGCCCTGTTTATGAGAAGATACACAACGGGCTCAGCCGAGACGGAAACCAAAGTGGGCATCCTTCACGATGGTTTCATCCCACGAACTCTGCTGGTGGCTCTGATGTCCTGTCCTCGCTCCTTGCATCTCCCTGGCCTCGGGCCCCGTTTCGGGGATTGTCTCCAGGCAGTGGGCATTCTTTTGTTTTTTCAGCCTGGCATCTTCCGTGGGAGAGGGGCCCTACTTCCCACTACAGAAGCCAAACTGGCCGGACTCTTGTCCTCGCCCTGTCCCAGCTCTGGAAGCAGTTGGGTGACTCGGCTGTTCCTGCAGATGGTCCTACCGGAGGCCCTGCAGCTGGAGTGGGTGCTGCAGAGACTTGGGGAGCAGAAGATTCGTGCCTCTGGCCGGGACACACGCCATCTTGGGGGACCAGGGTCCCCGTGTCTCCAGCTGGCTGTGTGCACAGTTCCGGGGCAGCAACCTGCATGTGGCAGTGATGTTTTGGCCGAACCCTCTCTGATGGGACCTATTTGTCACCCAGTACCTCCTCTACTTTTTACATGATTGCATTTGCCATCTTAACGTAGTATGCTGTTTATTTGTTCTCTACTTTCTTGTTTATACCTTTCCATGCTAGAATATGAGGTCCATGGAGGTGGGAATTTGATTTTGCTTGCTGATACCCCAAGTATGCATCACCTAGTCGGTCCTCAAGAAACACTTGCTAAATGAAATATTTGCTGGAAGAATGAAGAACTCTTCCCTGGGAGTGATTTTGGCAAACTGCCCCCTCTTTTTCGATCGCTCTTCCTTTTCTGAATCTGGTTCTGTAGCATCTCCGGGCTTTTAGGAGTCATCCAGTACCATTCCAATACATTCCTCCTACCTGCCCAAAGGGTCAGTGGTTAACAGGCAAGATTTGAGACCAGAAAGAGGTACAGACTTTTAACTTGCAAACCACGGGGGCAATTTTACCCCCAGAGGTTAATTATTTGGTCATTTCTAGGGGTAGCCTTGGCCATCAAACCTGGACAGTAAGACCAGCATGGAATGGGTGGAGACCAGATGTCAGCGCACAGGACACCTGCTGTCTGTCAGGGCGCTCGGCGAGCACCCCGCATCAGCTCCTCCGGGAGTGTCCCTCGGCGCTGTCCCGGTTAGCCGTGTGTCGTGGGACAGGTTCCTGGTTCCCTCTTGGCTCCTGCAGTCTGTAAAATGAGAATGATGATGTCTACATTTGGAGGCTCAAGAGGGAGAGCAAGTGAGCACGATGTGCAGCTCTGAAGGGACGAGCTAAGCGTCATCTTCCACCCCGGCAGCAGCTGTGCACGGTTCTGGGTGTCTCTGGGATTTAGATCCATGCTAACTCCGCAGTCAGCCGTCCCTGGCACGAAGGGAGGGGCAGTAGGAGCTGTCCCATTCACAGGCAGAGCCCAGGGGAGGACAGCAGGTAAGCGGGGACGGCTACAGAGTGGCAGCTGCACACGACTGACCCACGATGTGAGGGGCCGTGCCTAAGAGGCCGGCTCTCTCCCACGCGGCCGTGCCCACCTGCTCGCCCTCGTGCGTCGGGACTGCAGGCCGCCGGCCGGCCACACCTCGGGTGCTTTCAAGGTAGCGCTTATTAGCGGTGGAGACAGCTGAATCAGAGAAGCAGCGCAGCCTTTCTTGCCAAATTGTAGTTTTTATTCCTGTGAGAGTAAAGTTTGTTCATTTAAGGAATATTTCTGAGGAGTTGATACCGGTCCTGGGTGATCTTATGAGACAGAGATTCTGAGCTGGATGCTTACTTGTGTCCTCCAAGAGCTCAGATTCTGAAAGGGAAGGTTGTTTTATAGTAGCAACCAATATAACAGCGGTATTAGTAACAATGGGATTTGAGAATTTTGTTCCTTGCGGGTAAAAGAGCAGTAAACTCCCCTGGGGGGCTGGTGAAAGAGTCCTAGAAGAGGCGCCTCGGACCGTCTCTTTTAGGACAGGACAGAGACGAGCAGTCCTATGGGAGACTGATGCCAGGGGAAGAGGAGTAGGAGGCCTGGAGCCGCCCTCCTGTGCATCCACCCCTCGCCTTCCAGGCTCCTCGAAGAGGCTGGGGTTGGGCACAGGTCTGGGGAATGCAGGAATGGAGTGGGGGGTGGCCTTCACTGCACTCCCAACCCTGGTGTGCTGTGGAAAGGGCCCTTCCTAGACCCTCGCCCGTCGGTGGTATTTGCAAACAGCCCCCAGGTGACTGCACCTGTCCTCAGACAGGGCCACCCCTGAAGGAAGGCGGTCTAGTGTAGCAGTGGGGTGGGGAGGCAGCTGGGAAATTAAGATTCGACTTTAAATGCAGATTTAGAATTAGGTTCCAATCCCAGGCCCATGCTGATGTTTATGTGCTGTGGGCAACTACTTAATCTCTCTGTCTGAGGTTCCTTAGCTGAAAAATTGGGAAAATAGTACTTACCATTAAAATAAAATGGCTCTGTCAAGTAGCAGATGGGCGGTGATGTCCGACCTTCACCAGAGGTGCTGGGCACCATTCTTTTGGTGAGCGGTGCAGGCATTATCTTTTGGTGAGGAGAGTGGCTGGGAGACGACTTGGCTTTATTGCACTTGGCTCCTCCTTTGGCATGCAAAAAGCAGACCCCAGAGAGGGAAGCCTGCATGAAATAGGATAATAGGTGAAGCCGTTCATGTTGCTCTAGAATTGCTGTTAAAGCCCTAAAGACAATTAGTACAGGCACTAAATATTCCTCGTTGGGAGGTGCCAGGACCATCCTCTGTCTTCACAGAAGTGAACAGACCGGACGGACGCTGTGTCTCACCGCTCACCAAGCCATCGCCTCAGCACACCTCCAACTCCAAACGGCTGCTCCCTCCTTCACCGTACACTGCCGACTTTAATCAGTACAACAAAATCGTAAAAAATTACAATTAAAACTAAGAATGAATTTCTACAAAATAGCATCCAAAAAGAACAACTTTAGAAATAAATCCATAATTTAGTAACATACAATTTACGTAATTATATAAGGACATCTGATACATAAGTCGTATTTTCTAATTAAATATGATGTGATTTTCAAATAAATTGAACAAACGAGGTACAAATCTTGTCCACTGAAAATCACAAGCTTCGCTGAGGCATGTTGAAGATCTGAGTAAACAGACATACTGTTAAGACAGCAGTTCTCTGTAAGCTGATCTATAGATTCCAGGCAACCCTCATCAAAATAATAGTAGGCTTTATTTATTTATTTATTTATTTATATTTTTTGGAGAAATTAGCAAGTAGCTCCTACGATTTATATGGGAATGCAAAAACGGCATAGCCCAGCAGTTTTGAAGAACTACAACGTCATAGAGCTTTAATTTCCTGATTTTGGTGTATGTTCATCAGGGAACGGTGCTGATGGAGGGTAGACGTACAGCTCGAAGGAGTGAACCGAGAGTCCGGAAATACATTTCTATGTAGACAGTAACTTCATTTTTTGACGAAGGTGCCCAGGCAGCTCTTTGGTGGGAGGGACAGTTTATTTTTAAAAAATGGACTTGGCACAGTTGGATAGTCACATGTTAAAATGTGAACTTAGACTGTCATTTCACACCGTGCACAAAAACTGAATCAAAATAGATCAGAAATTTAAATGTAAGAACCAAACAATAAAGTTTTAAAATAAAGCGCAGAGAAAATCTTTAAATTAGACAATGATGTTATTAGATACAACATGGCGATTACAGTTCACCAAAGAAAAAGTAAAATAAATTAGATTTCATCAACATTCAAAATGTTGGCGAGAAAAGAAATGAAAAGGGAATTCTGAAAGGAAATCATGGCATCTCAGCAGTGCTGCCACCGTTAGGCGTCCGCCGCGGTAAGGGGAGCCGCTACTTAGCACCGCACAGTGTTCGTTCTGGGCTCTGAGGCCTTGTGCTTTTCTCAGAGGCTGTTGTGCCCATATTTCTTCCTTATAGCTGTCCTGTGGCCAGTCCAGTCCTCATCTCGGTCTCTCTGTGACAGTCTGGGAGGTGGCTTTGTCAAGCTAGAGTTCCAGTTGCTGGCGGATTCCAGGCAGGTGAGACTGGAGACCCCGTGCACAGACAGCCCTGGGCAGCATGCATTCTCCCCATGCTGGCCAGGTGGCCCACCCACTGGGCGCACACTACCCCTCCCCAGACCAACACCGGCTTCCCCTGCAGCATCCACAGCCTCACGTAAATTCATAGGAATGCTTCGCCTCATTCCTTGCCTGCTTATCTTACTCCCTTATTCCAGGTAGATGTGCTTGGCGTCCATGGGGCACTTTCACTAGTTCCCAGGCGAGCTTCCTCAAGTACTACCAGTTAGGAGATAATTAGTGAGCTCCCCAACCAATTCTGTTCTACATGAATTTTATAATGTTTCCAGCCTTTTATGGCACTCTCCATTGCACTGATACTGATTTTCCTATTTTTAGGCATTCCATTAGAAAATCAGGAGAGTGGAAAGAAGATGAATACTTGGGTTGCATTTTCCTTGTGGAAAGGGACCAGGCAAGTTCTTGTCTAGGGGAGGCCATCATCTCACTATAAATATTAGAAAACAGCTAAGATTGTTAGGAAGTCGTAACCCTGAACTTTTTTTTGGTGGTCTGGGCACAGAGCCCGGGGAGTCTGGTGCGCTGGGCACGTGCTCTGCTGCTGAGCTACACGCTGGCCCCAACCCTGATATTCTGAACCAACAAACTAATGCCGGCGATTGCCTCTTTCCAGATTTACTGCACGGGACAGAAATAATCTTCTTTATTATTTAGGCTTCTTCATGTTGAGTTTTTGTTCTATTATGGCAGATTTACGTGTTCACTGAAATTGGTAGTACATTGCCTCGGGTGTGTTCAAATGCAAGTAAACCCCAAAAGGCTTACTGGACCAGGGAGCTCCTTGCTCCGACTTGGGCTGTGGTGCTTCCGAGCTCCAGCTTTCCTCCTCCACGTGTCTTTAGCTCGGCTCGTCTCTGCGCCTGGCCTGCGTCTTCAAGTTGGCTGTGTTAGGTACAGACCTACAGCCAAGCCTGGCCATGTTCACTTGTAGAAGAAGGACCTTTCTTCCTGTGTTCCTCGTAGCAGGTCCCGGTGGTCTCCTCACAGCTTACTGACCAGCATAGCCCTTTTCTGATGGACAGCCAGTGACCAGGCAGGGAGGTTGGATTCTGGGCAGAATCAGGTTTTCTTAGCAAGGAGGAAGAGGGGTGGCGCTCATGCAGTCAGCCGCAGTGTCTGCTGCGGCGATGAGGCCAGGGCAAAGACACGGACTTTAGGTACTCAGCTTGCCTTTCAGTTTTCTGGACTGAAACTCACGCTGATCCCAGAGTAAAGTGCACGGCACCAAGCCAAGCGTGAGTGTCTCTGGAAAGGACAGTAATTGTATGTCTCTTGGCAAGCGAGACTTCTGCTGCAGTGGTGGCCTGGGCAGCACCGAGGCAAGTCTTAGGTGAGAGAGAATCAAGTTGCTGCGGAGCCCACCAGGCATGGACTCTCTCAATAGTTCTTCAGGGAACAAGGAGCAGCAACCACCTTTACGTCAGAAGGCAGATGGTTAACTAGGCAACTCTCGCTGCACATCTCTGAGATAGTCGAGAGATTATCAGTACTGTTGACCACATTCAAATGAAAGTAGGCTCAAAATGGCTCAGTGAGCCAGGGAACTTTCCATCTCATCCAGCCCCTTGGTCAGACAGACTTGGAATGTGCACCTCCGAGTTCTATGTGGCATACTCAGCAGGCCACCTTGACGGTGAAACCCAGAGCCTCAGTTTCCTTTGGCAATGCCAGGGTGGTGAGGATTGTGTCACCATAGTCTCCTGCTCAGAGGGAGGAGCAATTTAGATGAATGCATGCTGAATGAGTGAAAATCAAACCCAAAATCAAACGGAGGAGGCACTTCGTTAACTAGTAAGCATATAGAATTTCATTTGTGTATTCAAAACTTGATTTGGGAGACATTAATGACAAACCCTTTTGCTCTGATAGCTGGAGAAGCAGTTAGGAAACACCCTACCTTGCTGGTAGAAAGATGGCTCTGTGAGTAGCTATGGTACAGTCCAGTCAGCAAGAGTGACCATGTGGTCTTCTAGCACCTCTGTCTAATAAGTGTAGTGCAGCTTTGTGAAAGAGGAGTGTTAGGAGGGATGGGGAGCTGTGTCAATAACAGCAGTAGAACCCAAGATCCCAGCGGCTTGGCATTATCCAAGTTGCTTCTTACTTATCTAACGGTCAGTTGCAGATGTTCCTGGTGGTAGGGATGGGGTTGGGGGTGAGGCAGATGGACAAGTTCTGCAGCATGTGCCTAGAGATGCAATGGAGGCCCAGGGTCCCCCACACACTCTGGCTTTTGGAGTCTTTCTGAGCACTGAGCTCTGGCCAGGGATGGGAGAAGAGAGACAGATTAGGGAGGACACGTCTAGGTTTTAATCATGTTAGTCTGCAAGTGACATTCAGCCCTGCCCTTCGTAATTCATTGGCTACGCCTGTCACATGGCCCCACCTAGGCTTAGAGGATTGGGAGCCCCCTCGCCCCCGCTGGCCTTTGCTGTGGGAAGGAAGTGTGGACGCCTGGTGGGCAGCAAGCCAACTCTGCTCCAGGGTCTTCCTGAAAGAGGTGGACTTTTGGGTTTTGAAGGATGAATCACAGCTGGCTAGAAACTCCAGGGACCAGCATACTTTCCAGCCAAAGATAAGGTATTTGAAAGAACATTTATTAAGAGTTTTGTAAAGATTTAGAATTATTTTTGCCCATTAAAAAGTTTCCAGAGGTTTCATATTTAGTAGTATTCAGCAGAGCGGTTTATGACCTAACTGTGTGGGACAAAGATCTGTGAACCAATTTCTGGAGTAAAAGTGATGACTTCAATTTTCTTGCTAAGAAAGCTGTCTGAGTGGGATTT
Organism: Hystrix cristata; assembly: GCA_004026905.1. Lineage (NCBI taxonomy): Eukaryota > Metazoa > Chordata > Mammalia > Rodentia > Hystricidae > Hystrix > Hystrix cristata. The sequence goes on from PVJO010001903.1 coordinate 39,710, forward strand.
GATCATGAGTTCATGTGAGGTTGAGGCAGTCCGGTGAATACCAGGCATGCCCTCCTTTCTGGGGCCGGAAACTGAGCAAGCTAAGTATGAGCCAGAGCAAGGAAGGAGCCGTCTGAGTGCGAGGGCGGGCGCAGCTTCAAGTTACAGGGGTGGCAGATGGAGAGGGCCTCATCAGAGGGTCAGTTTAACAACAGTCCTTTCGGAATGGTGGCCCAGGCCCACTGTGCTTAACTTGTGTGGTTGTTGGAAAACAATGAATAGCAACCAAAAGAAGATCCAAACAAATAAATAATGTAGATGGAGACATTTGCAAATGATTAAGTGTTTGCATATTGGTGAATTAGTTATTTGCATAACAAATAGCTGCACTGGGACAGGTCAAGGGCTGGAAGCTGTTGAAGGCTGTGCATGGACGGTGATGAACTTCAGGATGTCTTCTGCAAGTAGAGGGAAGCCACCGAAGTCGGCCACATAGCCTGATAAAGAATGTTCTACTGGGAAGACAAGCTGGTGGCTGTGTAAGGACTATGAGCCTATCATCTGGGCTTTCTAAGTCACTCTTGAATCGGACCCTCCTTGCAGTCCTCCAGACACTGCCACGGTTCATTCCTTCATGGCCTCTCAGGCAGTGACCTCCTAAATGGTCTTCTTGCCTCTAGTCTTGCTGACTTTGACCCATTTTCCATATGCACTTAATTTTATCTAATCATTTCTTGGTTCACTTGTTCATTTATTTATGCATTCGCTAGTATTTATTGAGCTCTGTGCTAGTGTTGCCTCCTGGTTTATTCAACCATTCCTCTATTATTGGATATTTACACTGTTTCCATTTATTATTATTTGAGAGAGGGATTTAGTTTTATCACGCTCATGTCCTGGGCCTCACACATCACCCAGATGATCTTGTTCAAGTCTTGAAGCATGTCTCTGTGGTAGGCACATTTCTCATCAAACATCTGTAGAGATATAGGGCAGAGCAATCAGTTTGCTCTCTGTCTTACAGCTTGTGAGCGGCAAAGGTAGAATTTGTAGAGAAGATGACTGAACCATCCAGCTTGGACTTTTCCACTGGAAACCACACGAGAAGGACATCTCTGTGCGAGGTCCTGCAGAACCTCTCAGCTTCCCCATTGCTATGGCTTTGAGGTGTGTCTTCCTTACCTGCTACCAAGGTGTCATGGCTACCAGCTCTGGATAGATTCTGTTGACCTCCGTGGGCATCCGCCACCACCTTGTGCTCTAGGATTCCTTGCTTCTGGAAGTGGGAAGTTATCCATGACACATGGGGCACACTTTTGACTAACGGAGAATGGGAGTCACACTATAAATTCCCTACCTTCCTCCAGCAGACTGCCCTGGTGAGGCAGGCGATTATTAGGGTGTGGCAAACTGGCTGTGAAGCAGGCATGACCTGTCCGTCATAGCCAGGACACATGCACAGCACAGTTTCCGAACCCTGTACCTGATACCAACTGGAATGCTATCTTCAATTATTTTGCACAAGATTAATCAGGGTTTTGATAGAATGGCCTAGAAGTGATGTGAGAAGTGGGTATAAAAGACAGCAGCCTTTGACCTTATGGCCACTGTCTTCTTGTTTTCTCAGTGGCCCACTCTGTGTGCAGGGTGTATTTCTGTTTCACACTCACTCTGCAGAGCACTTCTTTTTAGAGAACTTCTCCCTTTTCTTACCTTTAATACTTTAATAAATGTAAAATCTATATGTTTTTTGCTTGTCTTGTCTACTTCTTTGAATAGGACAAGAAGAACATGGAAGGGACCGCTGGGCACCTCCATACCTGGTAACGCTTGCAGTGCTCATGTGGCCTTGGAGAGCTGTCCTGTGAGACCAAGCGAGCCATCTCTCTCAATGCCAAGCAATGGCGGATCAGCGCCCTTCTGCTGTTTCTGCCTTCTTTTCTGCATCATCCCGCTTTCCCCTCACTCCCTTACTGCTGATACTAAGCCCTCTAATAAAGTAGCGACACATAAATGTTTGTAATTTCAGCTCAGTTTTCTGGGCAACCTAGGCAAAGGCAATGCATTTCTTTGATATTTAGGGTGATTTCCTTTGTCTAAAAAGGTTCCTGCTGTGAGGTTACTGAATTGAACGTATTGCTAGTTCTATGGCCTTGAGATCATTGCAACAGACTTCCAATTTACCTGCTCCTTGCCCTCACCTCACCTCACAGGTGACTGTCTGTGTGACTCTGAGGCAGACTGGCCCCTCATTACTGAACTGAGCGGGGAGCTGAGTCCTCCGGGCAATGACTCACAGAATAGGCTGTGAATAGGAGCATTTATGACCACATCAGTGCGAGCAGAGTTAGCTCAATGATAATGTATGGGAAAATAGAATCTTTTCTGAAACGGAATTTTAATCATTTGGGTGTATGTTCCCTAGAGGAGGAAAGCCCAGCACCCAGCCTTCCGAAGTGTGCTGGCCCCCAGTAGTTGCTTTAAATCTTGGTAGCTCATTAGAGACTATTATGTATTCAGAAGCCAGAGTTTCATCCTTCAGAATTTGCATTTCCAGCCAGATGCTCATTCTCTCTGCATCACAAGGTGAGTGTCCCTGCTGATTTCTTCTCCCCATGTCTAAGCTGGGCTCACTCCAGGGCTGCTGTAATCAGAAGCCCATTAGGCAGCACCCAGTGGCAGGCGGTTGGGTGTGGAATCTGTGCAGCACCAGAAACACATATTTGAAAAGACTGAGAATTTGAACAGCTCTTTCCTGGGGTTGCTCTTGAGTTCGCTCAATCAAAAACAGGTTTTTGGAAAGAAGCCAAGTATCAGGGCCCTTCTGAGCAAGAAATGGCCCTTGTCTGGCTTTGCTGAGAGCCACCAGGCACTTCCTGTCGGGGCGTGGGGAGCTGCTCAGGTGCGTGGATGGGATGGGGCACCATGTGGGCTGTAGTTTGCTTGCTTCCTCTCCGCCTCCCTGGTGACTTCCACCTTGTAGCTCTGATTTCCACTGGGAGTCCCTGTGGATTCCCATGTTCCCACCTTTGCACCCAGCATTGCGGCTGGCTCCCACCTTTCCGGGGAAAACAGGAGGGAAGGAAGAGAAGGCCTCTTTCTACTGGCCAGCTCTGAGCAGACAGAGTGGGCCACAGTGTAATGGGGAAAATAACTCCTGACCTGTGAGATGTCACACGTGCTGAGTTCGTGGTCCCACAACGTTGAGGAGTGAATGTATCAGTCAGTGTTTACTAGAGAAACAGACATAATTCAAGATATACGAATATATAAGAATTTACAGACTGGCTTAGGAGGGCTGCCCACAGAGTCAGATGCGGAAGAGTGCAGAGAGTCTGTCTGCACACTGGAGAGCTGAAGGATCCAGTCGAAGGTCTGGCGCTCACTGCGGTGTCCCACGTGAGTCCTTATCAGGAGGCCGATGGGTCTGCACCGCAAGCTGAAGAGTCTGTGCTGGAAGCCAGGAGACATCGTCCAAGGTGAAGAAACAGCAGCAGATCCGTCCTTCTTCATGTCCCCTTTATACCATCCAGGCGACAAGCCGCCCTAGCTAGGGCGGGTCTTCACACCCAGGGTGCGGAACTGTTGAGCCAATTTAGTTGAGCTTCTGTTACACTGACCCAATCAATCAACCAAGGAACGAAGCTGTGAACTGAAAGAGGAAATTAGAAGAGATATATTGGAAATAAAATCAAGGGAAGAAGAACATCTCCTGGACTTCCAGGAATGCTCCTGAGTGTGTGGTCGCTGAGATTTTTTGTCAGGGTAATTTATACAGCAAAGTCGCAACATGGGTACGACATGGGTCAAACTACAATCATCTATAGGACAGCAAGTATAGCCAGTTAGCTAATATTGACCCAGTGGGAGATGAGTCATAGAGCAAAAGTACATGGACAGAGCAAAGGCACTGTTGGAAAGGGAGGGGTGTGTGGTGCAGATGTTCTGGTCACCCACCTGCATACCTTGATGCTTATCTGGGCCCGCTGGACCAGGCAGTGCTAAGCACGGTATCATCTCAAGCTGCCGTCTACCTCTAGGGAGGCTGCAGGCCTGGCCATTGCAACTCCATTTTGAGGCCTGGCTCTCTTCAGTTTCACCTCCAGCCACAATTTTGATGTTATCATCTTTTGTGCTGACTTCCTTGAGGGCCCAATCCCTGACTGCGTATTAATTTCTATCTAACTTAGCTGCCTATGATAACAGCACCATGGGCTCCTCTGGGTGCTCTGTTCCTTGGTAGACTCCAGTGCTGCCAGGGCCTGGAGGGTGTGAATTAAAACAGGATGAATATGTTAACTCTGCTGAGCTTGTAAACTGCATGGTGTAGAGGAAAACTGGATTCTTCGGAAGTGAGGAAGCTCAGATTCCTAGTTCTTCTCTTTATCAAGTGTATGACCTTGCCTTTTCCCTGGATCTGTGGTTCCTGCACTGGTGATTTATGCTAGAGTAAGAATAGCAGCTATGTGTCACACACTCTGCCATGCCTGTCCTCACAGATTTATTTCACCCTGGACCTGGGCTTGGCCTCACAGTTCTTAGCAGGCTGTGTCTAGGGCCATACCAATCGATAAGAGCTGGTTTGGAATATAACCTGTTGGCTTACCCAAAGTTAAATGACCTCCAAGTGCCTTCGACAAACATTCCAGAAATTTATTGTTTCTAAATATCTTAACCTCAGAATTGAAACATGGCTTACTCTAATAGTTTACTTTATAAAACTTCCTCCTCTTCTTCCACAAACAACCGTCTGTATTAGTTGCCTTTGTTGCATAGTAAATCACCATAAATATAACAGCTTGAAATACCATTTGCTGCCCTACCATTGTCTCCACTCACTATCTTACAGTTTTGTAAGTCAGGAGTCCAGGCGGGCTGGGCTGGGTCCTCGGAATCTAACATCAAGGCATCTGGTGGCTTGGACACTGGAAGGCGCTGGGAGCAAAGGTCTCCAAGTGCCTTGGGTTGATGGTAGAATTCAATTTCATGGCGCTGTAGGACTGAAGTTCCTGCTCACTGGCTGTTGGCCAGCTTTCAGAGGATGCCTGTGTTCCTGAGCTCATGGTCCCACTATCTTTAATGCTCAGTTGTGTATCACATCTTTCCCAAGCTTCAGAATCTCTTTGGCTTTGCCTTCTGCTTTCCTCTTCTGCACCCAGCCAGAGCAAGCTCTCTACTTCTGAGTGTCCATGTAACATTGCACCAGGGCCATCTGGTCAAAGCCCTCTTCTGAGGTCAGCTGTGCCATGTAACGTAACATAATCATGGGAGTGGTTTCTCAGTGTATTCCTGGGTTCTGGGAGACGAGGGCAGAGCATCTTTGGAGGGTTGTTTTAGAAATCTTCCCTACCATTTCCTCATTCAGAAACATCACAGACCCTAAGTGGACAGAGCGGAAAGCAGTGGAGTTGACACGATGAGTTTCTGCGGAATCAAAGATATGTGTCCGTCTGTCCAGCAGTCAGGCACCTGTTAGTACCAGGCATTGAATACAGTGGACCCTGCCTGCAAGTAGTGCACAGTCTGGTGGGATGCTGTAGGACCTGTGTGTGACAGGTCAGTCCAAATATGTTGATGGCAATGGAGAAAGAATAAACAGTTCTACTTGGAGCAGTGGTGGGGAAGTTGTTCTCGGGGAAAAGTTTGCTAAGAAGTTGGTGTTTTAGTTGGCCTTAAAGGAAGTAGCCCTGCCTCTCTGAATCGGAAGTACCTTACAGGAAGTTTAAGGAAAACGATCCCATTTTTTGTTGAATATTCTTTTTCAGGCAAGTGCATGTGAATGAGCAGAAGGTAGCGAGGATGGTGGGGACAAGGAGGGTGCGAGAACCCTCAGGATGGTGTCGTGCTGCCTGCCTCAGCTTGTAGTGTCGACTTGATTCCTCTATCCTGCCCTGCAGGGAGCTCAGACATGTGTTCCAGCACCAATCTGAGCGCGGCAGAGAACAGAACCCAAACCTGCACACACGGCAAGGCCTCAGGACCAGAAGTGAGAGGCAGGTGATCCTGCGACATTGGCATCAACTGATAGGTGTGGCCTTCCTGTGCACCCCCACCCCCAGCCCCTGTTCCCAGCCACTCAAGCCGGGAAAACAGTGCCTGCTCTGCTAGGACTTGACACATCCTCGTCACCTGCTAGGTCACAGTGCCTGTTGCTACAGCCACATACTCAGCCATTCTCGCTCCCCCAATCTCACGCATGCCCCCAGCTCACCCTACCTAAGCCCGTCCCATTGAGCCCCCTACTCTGTCCATAGAAGACCCAGCTCAATAAACTGGACCCTGACTCTCCTTTGGACATACTGCAGGAAGTCTCACTCAGGACCCCCAAATTCAGGCTGCCTGTGTTCGTCCCTGGGTCATCGCCATTCACCTACCAGTAACTACTCCCTGGACTTAATTTAGTGGCAAACTACTTCCCTGCAATCCTCTTGGCTCAGTTCTCAGGGTAAGAAGAATCTGGTGCCAACGTTTAGGACCTCACGTGTGGGTACAGCAATACCCAAAGAAAGGGCCCCTGCAGCCTTTCTCGATTCTCTCTGGCCCCACAGGTCAATCCTGAGGACACAGGGAACACTCACTATGACCAGAGTCACCCAGGTGAGGAGCACAGGACGGGTGGAAAGGCCTGAACATCCACATGTGAATTTTGAGTCCTGACCCTCATCTTGGGACACACGGCACTCCGCCTGTGGGCCAGTTCCTGATCCAGCTGTGCCAGGACCCTGAAGAGGGAGCTGAGGTATTATGTGACTCCTCCAGGGGGCACAGCTTTCTATGCAGAAAGACCTGGTGGAGGACATGGGTGGCCCCGGGTGTAACTCACGATAAGACCGAGGCAAGTGCAGTGGGTCAGGGTCACCAACAAAACCCGTGGCCAGAAATGTGTGGGATGAACCTCAGACACTATTTGAGCTTTCTTCCGTAAATAGGCCTTGCTCTTATAGCAAAACACAGACAAATGCTACTCAGATAAAAATGCCTTTTCTCTTTAAATGAAGTCTTCCCCCTATTCAGGAAAAAGTCGAGTACCAGGCTTTGCTTCTCACACTGTGGCTCTGCATCATTGGCTCAGCCTCGTTTTAGAGCTGCTGGAATTTATAATTGGTTTTCCAATCGTCACCCAGGTTCCTCAACGGCTTTTTACAAATTATTTGTTGTATGAACAGAATTAATGGGAACTGAATGAAAAAGAAATTAACCCATGCTCTGACCACTGCCACAAATCAAGCTGTTCGTGTTTATCCATGTTTTGTTCAAGCTTTTACCCACATGCACACAAAATTTAACCATAGGACAGCCACTTTCTATAGGCACTTTCTGTGTTTATTGTGTAATTGTCACCATTATGCTTTTTAATGGCTGTGGGGTCTTTTGTGGGTTTCTGAAAATTGATATCAACAACTTGCTTTGATGCAACTATTCCCTCATTGTCTCTTACACACAGATTGGGAGTTAGCTTGGAGTTAATCTTTCCTCCCTTCCTGTTTTATTTTTGCTGAAGGAGAGTTACTTCTCCCAGGCAAGGGGGATGTGCTGTCCCGACGTGGCATGAATTGTGTGTCTCCAGAGGAATACCTCCTACCTCTGCAGGATAGTTTTTTCTTATAGTCTTGCCATTTTAATTGCATATATATTTTTTGACTCTATTATTTAAGAATTACACCCCATATACTTCCCAAGGGAATTTTGTGGGTTAGAGATAGAGGTAGTGTGAAGTCTAATTAGGAATTTGTCTTAAAATAGGACTGAGTCCAGGGTCAGGCTAAGGGAGGGAGCATAAGACACTGCAGGAGTAGCAGATGCCAGGTGTAGGTCCGTCAGCTCTCCCTTTCTGTGAAAGACACCATTAATCCGCTATCACACTCTTCCACATCAAGCTTAGGTATGACCTCAGAATCCTTCTTAATACCGTCCTTCAGGTGTCCACACTAATCAATCATAATTAACATGTGACGTTGCTATAGCTGGGGTCTGGAATGTTCCCCAAAGGCCTGCATATTCAGGGCTTGTCCCCAGCTTGGCTCTACTGGGGGCCTTGAAGGGTCAGGGCCTTGTGGGAGGCTTGGGTCTTTGGGAGCATGGACTCGAAGGGGATTATGTCTTTTCCTTTCTCTTTTTCACTTCCTGGCTGCCATGAGGTGAGTGGCTTTGCCTCACCATGTGCTCCCACCCTGATGTACTGCCCTAACACAGTCCTAAACCATTTGAGCCAACAAATCATGGACTGAAATCTCTGAAACTCTGAGCCAGAATGAACCTTTGTTAGTTTATGAGCTTGTTCTTTCTGGTGTTACAGTAATGAAAAGCTGACCAACACAGACATAGTCTGCTCTCTGTCCCAGACGGTATGAAAATAGCAGAGAGCTAGAAGTGAATAGCATCAGTCTCTGCTACTGAACCTCTGAGTGACCAGAAGAGATTGAGCTTGAGGAGACTTTGGGGCTTGGCTAGGCTGATCGAGCTCTCTTGTGGTCTGGACACCCACTGAGTCCTGGGGGCAGTAGGTGCTCATTTTTTGGAGGGCCCACTTAGCAACCCACAGCAGCCCTGCATTAGAGAGATTTATAGACTACTCATCTCCCTGAGCATCCACAGGATGAAGAGGGGGGCTGGACCTCACAACTGAGGACCGGGGAGAGTGTCCTACATGCCTATAGGATGTCACTTCCTGTGCTGCCTTGCTCCTTCCTTGCCCTCCTCTTCCCACTGCTCCCATGTAATACCTCTGTCATCTGTTGGCCACGCCCTCCTCACAACACACGCTGTTCTCCCATCACAGTGTGACCAGTGCCATGTCCCTCCTTGTGTCCATCACCTCCACCACCTCACAGTCAGCCTCGGCCTGAACTTCCTCTTGGTCTGAACATGGCTGGCTCTGAAATGGGGGCATGCTTTGGTTCTGTGGATTGACAGGCAGGTTACACACTCAGATGCTTTGACTGCAGTTTCTTAGGGACTGAGAAGACCCAGCACATTCTCATTATTTGAGGGTCACTGTTTTTGAACAAATTAAGGACAACTGAAAATAGCTTGCAAAATTTTAATGTCTGCATTTCATAAGTAAGTATTTCAGCACAAAAGTGTTCCCTAAAGATCTGTTTTGGAGAATTCCTTTGCAGTGTAGCAGGGGCTCACTGTTGGGCTGTCTAACCCTTCAGGGTGACCACTTCTCAGTCCTCCGGCAGAGCTGGGCAGCTCTATCTCACCCGCTGGAGGCGATACTGCTTTGGGTGGGGCTGGACCTCGCTCTCCCTCTGACCTCTCTGCAGCAGGCCCGGGCTAGGACCTGCATTCAGGGCTCACTTCTTGTGAGAATGGCACCTGATTCCTCCCTGAAATGCCCAAGATTTAACACTTTATCATCTCAAGCATTAATTTTTTTCTAAAGCTCGGTCTCATCTTTTGTAAGGAATTTGCATTTCCTGTTAACATTACTTCAGCCCTCCTGCTCTCCTTTCTAGTCTGCTCTCTTTCCAAGGAGCCCACATTACGTGGGAAGTCCTTGCTGAGACGGTTAGGATGCACAGTGCCACCCTCAAACAGCTCTGCATAACCTCAGATTTCTCCCAAAAGAGCAGGCGGTGCTCTGGTCCGTCTTCATATGACTGTCTTTTTCTTTCCTCAGGGTATGTTTGGAGCTCTTCGCCCTGCTCCGAATGGTGTTGCGGTGTTGGAGGGTAGATCATGGTTTATGCCCCGTGTTCCCATCACCCCTTAGACAGTCCTACCGCTCGTGGCAGCCACAGGCCCAGGGATTGGCATGGTGCGTCATTTCGAGAGTTTTTGCCTTTACACAAATGTGACAACGAGTGTGTCACTTGAACAAATAGAAGTCGGACTAATGTTTCACGAACTCGATGAAGGCAGATTCCCTATACTGTACTGTTTCATATTCTGCAATGTTCTGGACTTTTACCTTTCTTTTTTCAATGACACTTTGGACAATACACTGAGTTTGGGAATTTGTCAGTCAGATGGGTTAGCGCTATGCTGCAGTAATAAATAGCACCTAAATCTCATTTGCTTAAAACAGTGAAGAGTATTTCTCACCTGTGCTACATGTTTATCCAAGTTTGCTTGGGAAAATGTGTTCCTGTCACCTCCTTGCCTTGTCTGACTGACATGAGTGGCAGATTCTTTACTTTAGGACTGACTTTGCCTTCTTCGCCTGCCCTCCTTTTTCACCTAACATTTTTTGGGCTGGGATTTGAGAGCCATCTGAACCTGGGGCTCTTAATTCAGGTCTGCATCAGGTCCAAGAGCCGAGTGAGCTCCTCGCTGTGTTGAGGGCACCCCAGTTGCAGTGACCTGCCCGATGCCCAGACAGACTCTGTGGACAGCCTTAGAAAGAGAGCAGTAGTGAATAGGATGGTTCGTGGAATGTAAAGAATTCATGTGAAAACTATAGTAACATAAAATCCACTCTGTTCATTTAAGAGATATAGCTAGCTATGTCCAGTTGAAGTCTCTCCCATGTCCCCTGCCAAGAGTGTCCTCTCTGGTAGCATCAGTCGGTGTGACACTGAAGGTCCGAGCCGGGTCTCCGAGGTTATGGAGATTGTGGATCATCCCAGCACATAGCTGACAAGAACAATCAACTCACGTCTGTCAGGACCACAGAGGTGACTGTTGAGCATCCAGCTGAACTGGGCACCGGGATGAGGCCGTACAGCAAAGGGCAGGGCTGCAGAGGGGCTTAGGGAGGGAGGGTGACAGCTCAAACCCTGGGAAGGGAACCTCAAGCTAGAGGGACAGGTGAGACCTTAGAGGGGCTGAGGAGCGAGCAGAAGCCACCTGTGTGGTCTGGCCTTGCACCTGGGTCCCGCATGTGGAGGCTGAGATGACTCAGAGCCCTCCGATGATGCCGGAGCTCCCACAGTTCACACCATCCCTGGGGCCAGGTGAGGGTGAGTTGCTACAGTTGTGGGTGCTAAAGAATGAGTGAGGGCTAGCGCCAGGCGGGCTGTGACGAGGTATATCATGTGTCAGCTTATTTATAGAGGACTAAAAATGAAAATCCCTTCCAGATGCAAATCTTTACACTCTGACTGAAGAACCCAAGAAAAGCAGCTCAACAGTCCAGTTTATGCAGGATGTTCTTCCCGAAGGTCTGGACACGTGTTACGTCATTTGGGAGAGTCAAGGATGAAATCTGTTCTGTTCCCGGACCTTTCTGGGCCCTGCAGAGTAAGCCAGGCAATTTGGAGAGACCTGGACTTGGAAGGAGAAATGTGGTGGTGAGGGGGCGGCGGTGGGCAGCCGGGGCAGCAGGTTACACTGTGGCCTCTGTCGTCTTGGGTGCATGCATCTGGGGTTCTCATTAGAAAGTGGGTCCTGATCCACAGATCGAGGGCAAGGCTGCACATTTTGCATTCTAAGAAGCTCCCTGGTGGCCTCTGCTGCTCCTGCTGGGGACCATGTTTGAGGGGGTGAGGCCACATGGTGCTCTGAGGGCCAGAGTGATTGTCAGAGAGAGCAGGCAGAGGGGTGTGGCAGAGCCATGGGGAGGGGCAGCAGGTGACCCTGAGGCGGAGATGCCCTGGATAGCCTGTGAAGGGCCTGGACACATGTTACATCATTTGGGAGAGTCGAGGATGAAATCTGTTCAGTTCCCAGACCTTTCTGGGCCCTGCAGAGTAATTTGTAGGCAATTTGGAGAGACCTGGACTTGGAAGGAGAAATGTGGTGGTGAGGGGTCTGAGATGGATCTGCCTGTGGTAGGGATTTCCTGTGATATTGAAGACTGAGTCATAGGAAGGAAGCAGAGGAGGCATGGGGACCACAGGAGATGGGGGAAAGGAGTTTAGTCTGCCATGGGATCAAGGCCAAGACTTACTGCCAGACCGGCAGCTGAAGGGCCAGTGGTCCTGGATGAAGAGCTGGTTCCACAGAGAACCAGCCCGCAGAGAACCAGCGCCATGGAGTAAGGTTGGTCCTGCCTGAGATCAGACTCTGTGCAGAGGCCAAGGCAGAACTCAGCCTGAGGACGGGGGTCCATAGGACTCTTCAAGGAGGAGTGAGACCAAGGCAGGGTCACCAGCCTGTTCCAGAGCAGGCTGTGGGTGGAAGTCCCGTGAGACAGGCCATTGAGGCCTCCTCTGTGAATTTGGCCGAAAGAGCTGCTTTGCAAGTCTGGCCCACTGTGATCACTTGTGAACTATCCTCAGGGAACCGATGTCAAGCACTGGCCTCCCGAAGCTGTTCAAAGGCTCTCCCTGCTTTCTGTCTCTTTACTTTACCTTCCATTCACTCTCAAACCCACTGTGATCAAAGTCCTCTCTTGTATCTGGTGAATCGGGGCTGGAAAATCAATAGACACTTTTCAGTATTTATAGTATTTGGCCTCTTGAAGGTCACTTGAGTTTGTCACTTCTGCTCTGGCCTCCTTGACACCATTTCCTTGTGGCTCTCACTCCATCTCTGAAGTTCATGCCTGTCATGCACACTGTTTTTTTGTTTTTTAGTAGTTCTAGGGCTCGAATCCAGGGTCTCACACATACTAGGGAAGTGCGCTAACACTGAGCTGCACCCCAGTTCCTGGTTGCTCTTTTTCTAGCTTCTCCTTCAACACTGAGGCTCATCGTCCTTTTTCCTTTTCTGACATCTTTCGTTTTGTGGACTTTGTCTTTCTTCCCACCTCTCATGTTACCGCCCTCTATGCGAGGCCTTTGTTTTGTAGATCAGCTTTTGTCCTGGGTTCATGTGTCAGTCCCTGAGAAGATCTTCTGGATCAAGTGGCCATGCCTGGACTGATGCCTGCACAAGGGGACTCAATGTCATTAATGGCATGTCTTGCTGGGGAGTTGTAGGGAGACCTCATGACCTGTGTCCCCACTAAGACCACTCGTGATACTGCCACACAGGTACAGCACTGCCGCCTGATCTTGTCTGGAACCTTGGCTCTGACTTAGCAGCATGACCCTGTAATTCCCGAACTGGACTCCCTTGCCTTGACGTCTGTCTGGAACCCAAGAGCAGCGTATCTAGTTGCCTCTGGGGTGTCCGTCTCCGTGTGGGAGTCCACGGGCACCTCAAACACAACATTTCGAAGATGTACCAAGTACAGATCCCTGAAAATCCTGCTCCCCCTTTTGGATTTATGATCTCGGTAAACAGCAGAAGCTTCCACAGTTTTCCCAGACAGACACCCAGGAGTCATTCTCAACCCCCCTGTCCTGAGCTCAGCTCACACCACTTCCGCCAACTCTCATCAACTGTGCCTTGCAAGCACTCTGACGGGTCTCCTTCTGGTCCTTCTGCCCGTGTCCGCTTCGCCTCTCTGGTTTTCTCTCTCCTTGTGGGCTACAAGAGCCCCAAACACAATCTGCTTCCCATTTCTCCATAGTGCTCCCCCTAAGAGTGTGCTTTCTACAGCACAGGTCTTACATGCGTCGCTGTCCTGCACAGAGTCCTTTGGAAGCTCCTTCCCCTGGCCTAGAAGACCCCGTGTGTGTACTGGGTACCCCTGGGCTCCTCGGGGATTGCTGTTCCCAGATGAAACAGGATGACGCCGAGGACCTCACGCCTCCCCATCCCGCCAGTGTGGCCCTTTGTGGTCTGCTGATTCTTAGACCCCAGAGTTCTTATTTGGAAAATAATGCTTATGGAATGCTTTGGGATTTCTCAAAAACGTACAATTTTATTTAAACCTTGGGTGTCATAATCAGTGTGTGGTTGGTTTTCAGCCCCATTTAGAGACCAAGAAATGAGACTAATCTTAAACTGTGCCGGAAAGACCAGCACGTGAAGTTCGGTGCAGGGTCACATGCATACTACATGTTACCTGTGCCTGGGTAATACCAGCGTGAATCGCATGAAACATTCCAGAATCCTTGAAAAGACAGAACAGGATCCTGGGGACAGAGGATGGGGTGCACTTCGGGCATTTGTCCATTTCTGTCCTTCAGTCCACTCATACATTTTCATGCCTCCTGTCATGTGTGAAATGAAATTTCTGGAACTACCCTTCACTAAGCATATGTATTTGTGCTTTGTGCGACCAGGCCGAATGCTGAGTTCTATCTTTACAATGAGATGTAGATTTTCTATTTAAAGTCAAGTCTTTCATTTCTAGTCGCTGAATAGGATGGTACTTTAAAAAGAATTCCAGATGGTTAAATTAGGAGGCTGAGAATAAAACGAGACCAGCCCAAGATTACTCTCAGAGACTTTTAATTTGGTTGTGAATGAAATGCATTTCCCTCTATTTCAAGTGTGCCACTTCCCATTCCTGGTTTCTGAAATCACCCTAAACCACGACAGGAAACCCTTGGGGCTCTTTGTGCCCAGCCCTGCCTGACCTCCCCCCATCTGTTCCTATTGCCAACTCAAGACGAAGATGTGCTGCTTAGAATAAGATGCTAAGATGCTTTCTTAGCGATAAGATGCTTTCTTTCCTAAGACAAGGTGTGATTTTTTTTTTAAATGCTTTTCTACATAGTTTGTCTCTTGGAGAGAGACTGTCTGTGTGGGGCTGTTGAGATGAAGCGTCTTGGGCTTTCTGCGCAGAGTCCTCCATGGAAGACCTTCTCTGGTTTCCCCAGGCTCAGGGTCTGGTGGGTGGGGATCTGCGGCGAGCCTGGAGGTGAGGCCTGGCGATTTCATCCAGGGAAGGTGAAATGCCCCCAGTGTTTGTCGGGGATCATCCTGTTCCCCGAGGTTCTAGGGACCAGGCTTTCTCTGGGCTCTGAGTGTGCTGAGGGCAGAGCTGGGGAAAGGCAGAGGGGAAGGAATGGAGGTACTTCCTTGTCTGTGATTCGAGTCCCAGCGACTCCTTACAAAGTCGTCAGAGGGTGGGTGGCTCAGGTGCTTGCAGGACTGAGGAGGACGGCCGGGGACTGGGGAGCTGGTCTCCATACCCGAGGTCACTTCGTAAGCCAACGGACTGGGCTCTGTCCCGTGATGTGGTCAGGAGTCACCGGCAGCCAACCCAGGAGCCAGATAAGTGGACCATGGAAACCTCTCAGCTTCACCGGTGGTAGGACTTTTGCTAGAATCCAAACCCTGACACGGAGGAGCTGTAACCTCCTGGGACCAGGTGTCACCAGTGGAAAGGCCCAGGGGCCCAGGCTTCCCAGAAAGCCTTTGCAAAACACGGTTTGCACCCCGTCTCGGTGTCCTGCTCACCGTGCCTCGTGTGCACCCGCTGAGAGGTAGCTGTCCTCTCAGAGCAGCGGCGTGG
Organism: Hystrix cristata; assembly: GCA_004026905.1. Lineage (NCBI taxonomy): Eukaryota > Metazoa > Chordata > Mammalia > Rodentia > Hystricidae > Hystrix > Hystrix cristata. The sequence continues at coordinate 54,870 of PVJO010001903.1, forward strand.
CTGGTTCCTCCCTTCACTGTTTCCGTTAGAGCTGGCCACCCTGTCCTAGGACACCCACGCTCCTCCCCAGCAGGCCAGGCCTCATCTTTGGGCCAGTGCGTTTGCGCCTGCGGGCGGAAGCTTTGCCTGTTGGGTTTGGGCCTGTGCCCTCCGTTGCCTGACTGGTGCTTGCCTCAGGGTGAGCCTGTATTGAATGAGTGAATGGCTGAAGGAAAAGAATGTTTGGAAGGGTGGGAATCTTCGTTCACAGGATCAAGCAGGGTGGTGGGTTCAGCTTCGGGTGATCCTATTACGTTGAAAGCTAGCGGGGGAGGAGGGGGCTGGCCAGGATGAGGGCAACAGAGACTGAACGATAGATGGCAAAATCTTCGCAATGCAGGTGTGATGTTCAAATCTGCCCAGCCGTTCCGCGGCCACGCGCTGAAGGGAATGAGCAGAGACTGAGCTCAGGAGGAAGGCAATAAAACACTATCGCATTTATTCATTACTTATTACTTATGCACCAGGCAATGTTTTAAAGGCATTCTCTGCGTTGTTTCACTTCTTCCTTATGAAGACCAGGGAAGTCTCCATCCTATCATTGTCCCCCTTCGCTGACGAGGCAGTGGAGACGTGGGGGGGAGAGACCACTTGTCTTAGCACTGTAATCAGCCGGGTTCTGGCCCCAGTTACGCCAGCAGTTACTGTGGATGGGGGAGCTTCGTGTGGCTCTCCAAGTTGAGTTCCTCACCTTCTCCCCGGCAGGCACTTTCCTTGGAAGTAACCGACGCTGGTCGTGAAGGTGGCTGGACTGGAGCTGCTCTCAACGTGCGTGTCCTCAGCCCTCGACGGGGCATGCGCTGACACGATGGGTTTCTGAGCAGCCTGATGCACAGGCCCTCGGACCTGGGTCCCTCAGAGGCCTGGCCACCCCGTCACGGTACGAGTGGGAGACTGAGGGAGGGGCACCCTGCACGTCCCCGACTGCCCTTGGGGCCAGGGTAGCATGGAGACTGGGTCCAGCTCCGTCACTGGCCGTGTGTGTGACTTGGGAAAAATCACCCTCCCATTTAGCTTCGGTTTCATGCACGGTTTATCTCAGACATCACATACAAGCCGGCTGCCAAGGTCGACGCTCAGCACAAACGGCCTTAGTGACCTGGACCTTAGTGGCTGTCACCCCCAACACCCTTGGCGCCATGGATGTCACCTCTTGGTCACAGTGTGGCCAGTGCAGGGCACGTTGTGTAGGCCGGCGGGAAGGAGCACATGGGACAGATGCTCTCTAAAAGGCTTTCTGGCGTGTATTCGAGATTCAGACTCCATGTGACAAGTCGGCTTTATTTTCAGGGTCTCTTGACCCTACTGCACATCATGAACGCTGAAAGTCGGCCGCACAGGACAGCACCTGTCTGCTTGTCCTTTCCGTGCCCAGTGAGGTCCTCATACCAGGACAGCTCGCTGAGGCCCAGCTCTAGGAGGGGAAAGCCGACTCTGGGCCGGACTCTGTGAGGGACACAGCCGTGGGACTGTCAGTGACACAGGAAGGGAAACGGATGGGTGGAGCATCTAATCTCTCACCCAGGATTTTGTAGGATGCTTGTGTGAAGATTCCAGCAGCATGGGTCCCTAAGTATGTAGTGAGCAGAGTGCTCCTGCTGGCCTGCGAAGGACTGGCTGTGTGAGAAATGACGCCTTTGGCCTGGAACGTGGCTGACCACAACCTGTAGGCCAGGCCAGCATCTCCTGCTTCTCATGGCCAGTGGCGCTGTGCATTCACGACTGATCTGGGCTTCCTTCTCGATGCAGCGGCAGACCTGAGGAGTTGTAACAGGTTGTGTGGCTCCCAAAGCCTAAAACACTTACCATTTGTCTCTTTATAGGAAAAGGGTATCCATGCCCATTTTGAGCCCCTGGAGCTTAGTGGTTATTAGTATCTTGGTGTGACTAGTCTCTTGACTCCCCCCTCACTTATGTTTGGAGCTGGTGATTTACTGTGTAGAAAAAATAGGGTGACTGTTTTCATTGTATTTATTATTGGAGTCACCATGTATCATTTGTTCACCAGGCATATTTTTCTTTTGTCTATCTGTGTCCTGGTCATTTTATCATGAGGGTTTATTTGTGGATTTGATTTGGTTCTCAAAGGAGAGGAAGTTAATCCTTTGTAATTCACATTTGGTTTATTCTACCAAGTCTTGGTTAAGAAAAGAGACAGTCCTATCCCTGTACGAGCTTAATAAATATTTAATTACATCTGTTGTACTATTTGTGTCTGATTTTTTTAAAGAAAATATTTTAACCCACCAGGGAATTGTTTTAATGCAAGAAGTAATATACAAGATTGAGGTGAATCTTTTTTCCCCAAGTTGTTAAGTAATTTTTCAACACTGCTAATTAATAGGTCCCCCTTTCCCACAGTTTAATATTTCTTTTATAATTTGATAATGTTTTTCTATATGGACTGGTGTCATTTTTCTGTTGCATTGATTATCTTGTATATTCTTGAAAAATACTTTTGCTTTAGTGTTAGCTGAAAAAGCAAAGTGCAAAGTTTAAATCTATATATGTATATGCACAGTAAAAATAGACTCAAAGAAAAAAACCTAAATACTATTAATTAGTGTTGTATGAAACCATTTTATAATTTTCTCCATCGTCCCATTTTTTGGTTACTTTCAAACTCTTCTCCTATCTACAATAATGGAAAACTAATTTATTTTACCAGAAAAACACCTTGGTCCTAAAATGGAATCTTGGTTTTCCAATTTCTTTGTCTGTTACAAGTTCTGCTATCTTGAGAGGTCCTGCTGTGGTTCTAAAATGCTTCCCTGCTTTTTAATTTCTGCTAGATTCATTTGGTGCCATGCACAGTTGCTATCTGGCCGCTGCTGCAGTTCGTCATCTGCTTGTCACCCCGTCACTCTTCTGCCCTTTGCCGGCTCAGGTCCATGTGGACAGGGGCTCTGGCCCCAGGAGGAGGCAGCTCAACCCCAGCTTGGTGGTTCCTCTTTCTACTCGCAGGACTCCAGGCATCCTGACCTCCAGAACAACACTGAATGAAAGTGACTCAGAAGTGCACAGGCAGGCTGGCCCTCTGAGCCTCAGTTTCCACATTAGCAAAGCGAGGATGATGGAGACCTAGACTACCCTCTCTCGGAAGTCCGACCTGTCCTCCTTCCAGAGCTTCATGGCTGCCAGAGCCTAGAATTCCCCCTCCTCCCTCCTCTTTCCATGTCCCCCTCCCATCGTCTCCACTCCACTTGAAGCCTTAACTGTCACACTGCTGGAGGTGGTAGATCCCTTTCCCCTCTTACAGCTCTCAGGTGTTCTGCATAAAATCCAAAGCAGAGCTCCAGTTCTTTGCTGAAGATCCCGGTGGTAGGTTTCACCATTCAGTATTTGTATTTCATCTTCCTGGTCATCTCCTAGAGAGGAGGAGCCAGTGATGCTAAGGGCTTCTTTTTGCTGGACACTTTTTGTGTGCGGGCACCATGCTAAGAGCTTCCTGCACATGAGCATATGCATTTCCTATAGCTTGATGAGGATGATACTATTGTCAGCTCTATTTACACCCGAGGAAATGGCAGTGCAGAGAGATGAAGTGAGTAGTCTAAGATCCCATGGCTAACACTGGGAGAATAGGGTTACGTCTGATGCGCCTGACACTAGAGTCCACACCCTCAGCCACTGGCCACATTTGCTGTCATTCTTCTTGATCTGGCTGTCTGTGCCTGCCCCAAGCTGGCCCAGACTCCTTGGAATCTCCAGCCATGAGGCCAGCACTCTGTCCAGGTTGCTCCTGCTGCACATGAGTATAAAGAAGCTTATTCAGGCAGGGGGGTGGGACTAGAGCCCCCCCGCTCCCGCAGAGGGCACAGGTAGTGGCAGGTACCCCCTGGAAGCTGGGCTGCCATAACCATGGCCAGAGGGCGCCCAGCTTCTGTACCTCCCTTGTCATTGGCAAGTCTGGCTTACCCCTGTGGATGGAGGGCATTGTCTTAGTTGTTTTTCTCTCTTGTTGCTGAGACAAAATACCTGACACCTAAAGTTAAGGGAGGAAAGGTTTATTTAGCTCATAGTTTGTAGAGATTGCAGCCCACAATTGGCTGGCTCTAAGGCAGGGTAGCACGGCAAATAGGCAGAAGGCAGTAAGGCAAGCAAGGGACCTAAGCAGCTTCTTCCTGTGCATTATATTTTAACCAGGCTGCTAGGATTAGGGTGGTGATTTAATAATCACACACCCTTAAAACCAGTATCACACACTCTAGATCCAGCCATCTCTGATCCAGCCTCCTCTTACTGCATGAGGATTTGGGGAGACATTTAGGCACAAACCATAACAGGCATCATCTTCCCAGATTTTCTGTAACATACTCTGCCCGTCTCTTTACGGAGGGGCGGTGTCCTGGGACATTTTCTGGGCGTTTCCTGGACGTTGTGGCTAATGAGGGTCAGCCTACGTCTGCACCAGTCTGTGGACCACGCACAGCTGAGCCTGGTGTGTGCATCCTCACGAGTACTCAGGAGAGCGCCAGGTGGCGTGAAGGTGCGGGAGGATGGCTGCTTGCCGAGGAAGGTGGGAAGCCAGGTGCAAGCGCCTGTCACGGCAGGACAGCAGACCAGGAGGGGCAGAAGCCTCTTGTTTCCCTGGACAGTCACCTCCATTCTCAAGGTTTAGCTCCAGGCCCAGCTCCGAGCAAGGCAGCAGGATCAGGGCTGCAGTCAAGTCTGCAGACAGGGAGCCAAGCGTGTGTCTTCTCCCAGCCCTGCTCTCGGTGAAGTCGCTCTGTGGGCCTGACGTTGACCGTAGTGGCAGTATTCACATCATGGCTACATCGTGGCTTTCTTCTCTTTCCTCAGCCAGCCAGCTGTGAACCACTTCCCAGAACAACATTGAGTAAAAGTGACTCACGATAGAGTTTGTGTGAAAATTCAATAAGTAATGTGTATGGTGCTTAGTAGAGGGTGATCCATTCTGCGCACGCCATAACCAGTGAAGTGACAGGGTGGAAATGCCTTCAAAGGCCACGCTGACCCCAGTCCTCGACTCTGCATAACCTGCTACTGAGTCTGGGTTAGAACGGGCAGCGCACACGCTCCTGGCAGGAAGGAGTGGACGTGCTGCCTGCAGCCGGGCTGCTGGGAGGAGCCTGCGCTGAGTCAGAGGCTCCTGTGGGGCAGGCAGGAGGAAGGGTTCCCAGGAGACACTAATCGCAGCTTCTCAGATGGAGCCCAGTGATCCCATGAAGGAGACTGGAAACCAGACCAGGACACTAGCACTGGCTTGACCTCCTGGAAGCTCTGTGAGTTTAAACAAGACACTTAATTTAGCAGAGCTCTAGTTTCTCAAAAGTGAGGATGACCTACTCTGTGTTGTAAGGATCACATGAGCTGGTGATTTATAGATGAGAGGTCTTCGCTGTTGCAATCTACCTGGTAGGCGACGGGTTATTACTCCTTGGACTCCTGTGGCCTGGTGATCCTTCAGATCTGCTTTCACCTGTACCAGAGACCACTCGTATGACAGCACTGTCCATGGCTCAGCTGGGGCCGGAGAGTATGGGGTGGCCTCACTTACCTCTCGGTCACAGCCGCAGTGGTTGGGATGCCCCCACCCTTGCTGTGGGCTCTGATCCTCCACCCAGCAGGCCGAATGGGGTTTCCTCCCCACATGGATCTCAAGGATCCAGCAGCAAATCAGATCCTGCGAGGTCTCCTGAGTGAGGCTCTGGAGGACAGCTGTACAGTGTCACCTCTGCCATAGTCTTCAGTCTGAGCTCGCAGGGACAGCCCAGGCCCAGGGATAGGCATGTCCTATTGCAGAGGACTGGAGACAGGGGAGGGGACCGTCAGAGTCATCTCTTGTGCCTGTTAACCACAGGGGATGCGCCAGGCCTCTCCCCTTCCCACTTTCTCCCCTGGCCACATTCCGTCCCAGTGAAGACAAATTGTCCTTGTCTTTCCAATCTCATGCGTCTCTACCTTAACAGATGGCTTCTGATCTGCTTGTCTGAGTCCCTGGCTGTTGGCAATCTAGAGTTAGAAGAATGGTGAGTGAGAGCAAGACAGTGCGTGTGAGAGAGAGCCAGAAAAATGAGAGGAAATAGGAAGAAAAAGAAGAGGCAGGGCCTTTCTCTGTGACCGTGATGGGTTTTACTGTGTTCTGGGTGGAAACAGAGGGTAAAAGTGGAGACGTTCTAGAACTACGGAACTCATGAGAATAGAAAGGAGAAGAAAGGACTTAAGGCCTTTTATTTTAAGATGCAAAAAAAATTATTTAAAAATTTCTTGTAACTGCTGGACTGTATTTCTTTGAACATGACTCTGCTTACAGATTGGCTTATACTGGGTCTTGAAATGTATTTGAGTGAAATATGCATCAAGTATCTTCAGTACATTAAGGCAAAGGGGCACTCAATGAACGACGTGCACTTTAGTTGCCATCTTTACTCCTGGCTGCCGCTCTCCAATTCTCTAGGCCAGCTACGTGGTCCTGCTTTCCCGGCTCAGGCATGTCCTGCTGCAGCCTTGGTCTGGCCACCCCATGGTGCAGCAGCCCTTTGCAAGACCTAAAGTAAGAAACCGGGGCATTGTTGCTAGACACAAAATTCAGGTACGGCACAAAAAGTAATTCCGTTGTCCCCTTTCTCCACACAACATTTGAACCTGTAGATCCTGAGAAAACTGTCAAAATACAAGCAGCACTGGTGGGGAGAAATTCACTGGCATGGACTTCTAGGACTGCAGGTCCTTTTTGCATCATCCTGGATACACCAGTTCCCCAAGGCGCTGGCCTTGTATTTCTCCACACTCTTGAGAGGGACTCTGTCTTTCATTTTTCTGCTTTGACAGTGATGTTTTTAGTCATTCCGGGGACATATGAGATACACTTTAAATTTTCCCCGGGGTGACAATTTTCTTCTATTTGCAAATGAACATTTTAATAGGAGTTTTTAATGTTACCTGTTTTCTTTTCTCTTTATTGGTTATTTTACACAGTTCGTTACTCCCTCATTTAATTTCAACAAAAATGTAAACCCCATGAAGTTGGGGGCTTTGCCTGTTTGCTTTACACTGAGAAAAGTATCTGGCACAATCAATATTTGCTGAATGAATGAAAGTAAATAAATGAATTTTCCTTCTTCTTCTTTTTTTTTTTTTTAACACGGGGACTGTTGCCACCAGGAAATAGCAAAACATCATCACCTACCTACGTAAATCTCCAGAACTTCAAACACTTAGAGAAATAAGAGTTAAACATAAGCTTCTTAATGAAGCACTGTAAAAAGTACAACCTTATCTTTAAGACTAGTTTAGAGCTTTGAAAGACTGTGTAACACAATTGACTATGTGATAGAGACTGAAGAAAGGAGGCTGTAAGTTGGAAGAGAAGGTGGTCAGTCATAGAAATAATGCTTAAAGAGGGCACCCAGGACCAGGGCAGGAAGTCCTGGCTGTCGGCCCGGCTGCGAGGCGCCGCTGGGGCCATCCCAGCAGGGGCCCTAACTCACTTCCTTGATCTGAACTGCTGCTCATGCCGTCTACCCACCTCCTCCGAGGTCCGCTTTCTGGGAGGAAGTGTGCCGGCCACAGTTCCAGAGGCCGCTGAGCCCACAGCGCGTCTCCTTCTTGCAGTGTCAGCCCTTCAGAATTGCGTTGTGCAAGCTTTTCCTCCTCAGGGTGGATGAGGTCCAGCCTCGAGAACAGCTCTGAGTCCGCGCAGCTGGGCATCAGACTCACATTCTGCGGTGCCCAGAATGCATCCCCCTGCGAAGGCCCCAGAGACACAGGCTGTGTCCTTCAGCGCCACTGTGACTTTGCACCGAGCTTCGTTTGTTCGGGAGAGCTGCGAGGGTCTTCCTGAGGAGTGTGTGTCGGGAAGGGCGCGCTGTCACCGAGGTGCAGCCGGTCACCGGTGCTCCAGCCGCGCTTCTCTGTCTCGAGGGTGACCTTCCAAGCCAAGTGTGGCGACAAACCCCAGGACGTCACTGAAGTTCAGTCACCGGGTTTGTCCCGCGGGCCAGTGAGGCGCTAGTTCCTCGGGGCTACGGGAGCAAACGGGACTCCCTCAAGGCAGCACCCAGCTCGCTTGCCCACCCTTCACCCGGCTTGGCTCCGAGCATATTCTGTTGTTTCCACACGTTCATCTGTAACCACAGATCAAAACTTTCCACCATCCCAGACATTTTAATGAATCTCCCTCAGTCTTACAAGGCAATTTCTTTCTAATAGATTTATTTTTCCACAGTGGCAGCATCATTAAAATAGGTTTATAGCTTGTCTTCATGTAGTAAGAACTTTTAAGGGACATAATAAGTCAAATATATAACTCCTAGGATCTTTATTGAAGACAAGGTTTTCCTCAAAAGCTCTTTTTTGTATATTTGTTCTTAACTCAGTTGCAGGACAGTTTTACTATGATTACTAGCCTTTTCCATTTCTAAGCATATTCTCGTTTTGCTTACACAGTGGAAAGAGGTTGTTTTATATTCTTAAATTCCCTTTAATATTCAAAAATCATCTTAAAGTTTCTGAAAGGTGAGCACAGATAATACTTTTAAAGAGAACTTATTCATGGTTCTCAACCCTGGCTATACATTAAAATCCCCTAGAGACGTTTTTAACACTCCCTACCTAGCTCCCCTCCCAGGACAATAATGCCAAACTCTCTGGAATCAGCTCCTCATTTCATTCCGGTGCACAGCCAAGGACGTGAACCACTGAATTATAAGACCTTCATAAAAACTATTATTGTCTCTTCTAGGCACTGAAGGATAGTCAGAGAGCTCTAAAAACTCAGTTCTTCTTTTTACAAACTTTAATTAATTTGCTAACACTAATAAACCAAAATTATATATATGTATGTGCATACTTGTATGCATGAATTCTTTTTTCTTTTTTGGAGCTGGGAATTGAACCCAGGCCTTGTTCATGCTGCGCAGGTGCTGTAGCACTGTACTACACTTCCAGGACATAGCGTAACTTTGAAATTACATACACGTCGTGGACTGTCTAAATCAAGCTAATTATCCTATGCATTACATCACATCCTTAGCATTTACTTGTAGTGAGAACATTTAAATCTACTCAGAGTGATTTTCTTTTGTTCCTTCAAAATAAATAGTTACATAAAACTGAAGAGTGAGGGGTAGCACTAAATATGGAAAGTAGTGCAAAAGTAAGAGCAGGGTGGGGGTTGGGGCAGGAGCCGGCCTTGGGTGGAGGTCAGGCGCATCCCCGGCTCCTGAGCTGGTGGAGAAGGGGCTCCTGGCTCTGGCTCTTGCCCAGATGGTGAGGGAGCTGGTGCAAGCTCTGCATGTGGGACTGGGCCATGGGCTGCCCTGGCCCTGCTGCTTTGCTTTCTGCTGCGAGAGAGGTGTAGGTTGGGGTACTACAGCACAGTCAGAGGATGGAGGAGTACAGCTCCAGCCAAGAGCCAAGGAGGAAGGGGACGACTCGTCCCACCAGCAGGGACTGTTGGGTGGAGGTGTGAGCCCTTGGAGGAGCTCCGGATGCAGGCATGGTAGGAGGGTTGGCTGTCTGGGAAAGCTGGCACCAGGGGCTCCGTAAGGGGGTGCGGCCTGACCGCCTGCACTGAGCGCATGGCCAGACTTCAGTAAGGTTCCTGGCTGAGTAATTGCCAATAGCGGTGGCTGGGCAAGGGCAGATGTGTGCTGGGCTTCCTGGTGTCTCTAGGTGTGTGGTGGGTGGCCTGGGGAAGACCTCCCCTGGGCTCCTTGGTACCTGAGGGCACCTTGTGGCCAGCTGTGGGGAGACCTCCTTGGGTTCCTTGGTGTCTCTGAGCTCCTGGTGTCCGGGCCTGGAGAGACTTTCCCAGACTACTTCATATGGGTACCTGGCGGCTGGGCCTGGCGACATCTACCCTCAGCCCCTTGATATCTTTCTGTCCTTGGTAGCTGGGCCTGGAGAGACTTGGTCTCTCCAAGTTGTCAAGGCCCAGCTAGAGAGCACCTTGGTTGTTCTCGTTGACTGGTTGTCAGGCCTGAGGAGACTTGTCTGGGACTCCTTGTAGATGCTGGGCATCAGTAGCTGGGCCTTTGGAGGCCTTCTCTGGGTTCCTTGGGGGTCTTCCGGCACTTGGTGGCTTGGCCTAGGGAGATCTTCCCTGGGCTCTTTGGTGTCTGTGGGAGCCAGGTGCCCAGGCCTGGGGAGCCCTCCCCTGGGCTTCTGAGGTTTTTGAACACCTGGCGCCTGGCCTAGGGAGACCCTCCCTGGGCTCCTTGATGGCTCTGAGCTCCTGGTGGTCATGTCTGGGGAGACCTGCCCCAGGCTGTCCGTGACAGGTGGTAACTGGATGGAGTCAGTCATCTTCTCAGTGGGTCACACATGCTTTCCCTGCTTGAGGTCCTGAGGCTGTGCCCTGGCGAAGTGGGGAAGCAGCTCGGCATGTTCACTGTTGACCATCTCTGGTCAAGTGAGCTTAGGCGCTGGCTGTCACTAGATTGTGATGCTGGTTAATAAGGGCTCCAAATTCTCTTTGGACATGTTGTCAAGGAAATGAGGTCATTTCTTGAATTCTACAACCTGAGCACTGCCTCTGATAAGAAGACCCTATGGCCATCTTTGTCTTCATAGCAAAATAAATCTGTGGCTATTTGTTCGCATTATTTTTATCTATCTATCTATCTCTTTCTGTACATCCATCTATCCATGCACCCGTCATCTGTCTATGACCTATCTATAATCTATCCATGCATGAATCTATCTATCTATCTAGAGTTTATCTATCTCTATCCATTCATCCATCTTCTATGTGTCTATCTGTGTATCTATTATCTATCCATGCATGCATCCATGCATGTATCAATTATCTGTCTGTCTATCTGTCTATCTACCCATCCATCCATACATCTTCTGTCTCTGTATCTATCTATGTGTCTATCATCTATCCATGCGTGCATCCATGCATCTAACTATCTATCTATTAGTTATTTACTTTTGCAGCACTGGGTCTTGGACTCGCATTTTTGCACTGAGCTATCGCCTCAGACTTTCTTTTCTCTTTTAGTGATTTTCACAAATACGGTAGCTTGTTATTAACTATTGCCACCGTGTTGTAGAACAGTGGTCTTAAATTTGTTCCTTCTCTCTAATTGACATATTATATCCTTTGACCAATTTCTTCCTACCCTCCTACCCCCAGCCCCTGGAAACTACCCTTCTGCTTTCTAGCTCTCTGAGTCCAAGTTTTAGACTGCACATGTAAGTGTGAAGACATGGTATTCATCTTTCTGTGTCTGGCTTATTTCACTTAATATAATGTTTTTTAGGTTCATCTATATTGCTTCAAATAACAGGATTCCCCCATCCTCTCCCCCTCTCGCTTCTTCTCTCTTGTGGTACTGCATCCTCAGCCCTTTTTATTTTTTTATTTTGAGACAGAGTCTTGCTAAGTCAGTAAGTTGCCCAGGCTGGGCTCAAACTTACAGTCTTCTTGTCTCAGTCTCCCAGAATGCTAGGATTACAAGTGTGCAACACCGTACCCAGCTGATTTACTTCTTTTTAAGGCTGAAGAGTGTTCTTTGTATATGAGTATTGTGATGGACCTAATGTGGTCAACTTGAGCCAGAACGCCCAGCTGGCCTGAGTTGGTGTGATGCTGGGCGTACGAGATCCACCTGAGGGTTGTTGCTGACGCAACATAAGGCAGAGTGGGAGCTGTAGCTAGTTGGTGGGCTGTTTCCCAGGAGAAGCGCTGCCGCGGCTGGTTCTCCCGAAAGGAACTCAGCTGTCCTTGTTGAGGAAGGAGCTCGGGGCCTTGCTGTTGTCGAGGATGGCTGCTGTTGCTTCAGAGGAGCTCTGGTTGTCATCTCTGCTGTGAGCATTGTATCCTGGCTGCAGCCATCATGTGCAGACACGGACGTACATGGGACAGTGCTGTGGGCTCCCAGCCCTCAATTGGATCTTTTGGGTCTCCAGTGCCTAGAGGGACATTCGGCACCTTCTGCATTTGGCTTGTGGGTGAGTATTGTAATCTATAAATATCCTCTATTAAATCTGCTCTCTTACAACCACTGTCTCTGAAAACCTAACTAACACAAGTATGAACCACATTTTCTTTATTTCTTCCTCTGTTGATGGATACTGAGTTTGATTCTGATTTACATTTTGGTTCTTACGATAACACTGAATTGAACACGGGTGTGCAGACATTTCTTCAACATATGGATTTCATATCCTTTAGATAAGACCCAGAAGTGGGATTTCTGGCTCATGTTGTAGTTCTGTTTTCAATTTTCTGAGGACCCTGACTGTCCACTGTGGTGGCCATGCTAATTTGCATTCTCGCCCAAGGGTCCTGGGACCTCAGCTCAGAGCCTCGGCCCTCGTTCTCGTTAAGTAGAAGTCAGCCTGGATGCTTAACCACAGGTGTGGCTCTGTCTTCTGCAGGGTGACAACCCATCCTGGTGTGTCCAGCACTGAGGGCTTTCCTGGGGCTGAACACCAGGAGAGTCCCAGGGACGTCGAAGCTGCTAACCGTATGTGTAGAGCGTCCTAAACTGGATGCTCTAGATAAGAATGAGACTTCTGGGGCTGGGGATTTAGCTCAGTGATTAGAGTGCTTGCCTTGTAAGCACAAGGGCCTGAGTTCGATCCCCAGCACCACCAAAAAAAAAAAAAAAGAAAAAAAGAAAAAAAAAGAATAAGACTTCTGTGACTCCAGCTTCTGATAACAGCTTTTGGATAATGCTCACCTGCAATTCTGCTCATTCGGGGTCTCTCCCTTGGACACTCAACACTTGGCCCACTCTGGTTTCTCTGCTCCGTCATCCGACTGTGGTAAAGAGGAATTTTCTTACGGTTGTTACAAAGGCCTCGAGCCTGTACAAGTCAGTAGGCAGCCTCTGTTCATCCGCACTTGCCTTCAAATACTTCTCTGGATGACTGACCTTACTGAATCCTGAGTATGTGAGAGAAGGTTGGTATCAGCATCTATTGAGTGCCACGTGCTTACGTATGTCATCTCATCTAATCCTCGTGTCAGCCTAATGAAGTTAGTATATCGTTCCTATTTTTTTCAGGAAAGAAAACTGAATGTCAGAAAGGCTAAGTAAATGTCAAGATCAACTCAGGGCTCTACCATTGCAATTCCATGATTTCTGCACAACGTTGCCTCTTTCAATGCTTAAAATAAACAAGTTGGACAAGAACTTTATAAATTTCCAGGGATTTTGAGGGGACACTGGAAGGATAAATTACTGATCGCTCCACTGTTTGTCAGTAACTCCCAGCTGGGGGAAAGTTACTGTGGTGAGTGGTGGACAGGGAGGGGACAGGGGACAGGGAGGGGACAGGGCCGGCCGTCATGTAGATGCTGGGGGTTAGTCCTGATAAAGGATGGTCTAGGTAGCTGCAGGAGCCTGTAAGAGAGAGCTCAGGGGCAGTTTCCCCGGGGAAGTAAGTTGTATTTTGAGATCTGTGGTAAGAGTTGGGTAGAAGGTGGTCGGGCTCATGGTTGGCCTGAGTACAGCATGTTCCAGGGAGGGAGAACAGCATGTGTCCACGTCAGAAAGGGTATTTGGGCCCAATAAAACACACTCAGTGTAAGTTCTTCATGGGGTGTGTGTGTGTGTGTGTGCACGCGCGCGCACACGCGTGCGTGCACAGATGGGAATGGGGATGGTAGAAGATAATGCTGGAGAGATGTTAGGACAAGATTATGTGGAGTCATAAGCCATAAAAAAACCTTTGAAGTTTATTAGAATACGGATAAGGAATTAGTGATAGTGTAAATGAAGAAATAAAATGATCAGATTTGTTATTTAAAAAATATCTGGATGGCAGTGTCAGATTGGACAGAATAGAGACTGTGGCCAGGAGACCAGTTAGAAGGCCACAGAAATTTGGGTGTGTTATCATGAGCCTAGCTAGGGAATGGCTGCACACCAAGGAATGGACCACACTGGGCAGGAGGGAGCAGCAGGGAGAAGGATGACTTGGGTAGCTGGTCATCCTCAGAGCTGATGCAGGCGGGGATGGGATGACACTGACATTACCTGGGCCACCCTGTGCTTATGGAGTTCCAGGGGGTGATGGGATGGGGCTGTCGTTAGGAAGTTAGGTGCGCAGGTCTGCTGGCCAAGGGTGGGTTTATGGTTTGGGGAGACAAGAGAGCACAAACATTAATTGGAAGACTCAGGGAAAGCATTTATGGGAAAAGGGGAGGTCCTGGCTGGAATTTTGATGCTACTAACATGTGAAGTGTGGGCAGAGGACGAGAGGGTCAGGAAGAAGACTGGGAAGAACAGGGCAGAGCGGTTGGAAAAGGAACAAGACATTACAATGTCATGAAACCCAAGTGAAGAGGCTATTTGAGGAAGGAGGAAGTGTTCAGAAGTGCTGGTGGCCAAGCAGTCAGGAAGGTAGACAATGCGGGGAGCCATTTTGACCAGTGCACGGAGGTTTTTGTCAACCTCGGTGAGGCAGATCTCCAGGTGAGTGCAGTGGCCAGGTTACAGTTGGGTGAGATTTTGAGGGAGGAGAGAAAGTGAATCGAGCAAGAAGTTTTAAGAGGTTGAAGAGAAAAGGGCAACAGTTGGGGTCATGAGGAGCTGAGGGAGGGCTTGGTGGTTGTGGGGTGGGTGGTGGGGTGCTGGGATGAAGTGGAGTCGGACCTGATGGAAAGAGAAGAAAGGGTCTGCTGGTGGTGGGAGCCCAGGGGCTGGGCGGAACCATGAGCCAGCCTGGGTAGGGCTGGGAGACCGGGGCATGGACCCAGCACAAGAGTGGCCATCAGTGAGTTTGGCACAGGAAGTTGAGAGAAGGTGAGCTTTATTTTCTCTGATGTAGGAGGTGAGGTGAAGTTAGTTATCAAAAGAGGTGACAGAGGACTGAGAAAGAACAAGGTTTGAAATAGCTGCTGTGGAGAAAAAAGACACAAATGGAGAAATAATTTACTTCTCAACAACTCCCCTATTTTTTATCCCCCTATGTTTTTGAGCCCATAAGCATAAGTAAAAGGAATTGAAGTCTTTTCACTTTTTCCAAGAAACCAGAAATAACCCTTCCATCTATCTCTGGAAAGCTGCCTGTGGAAGTTCAGGTCCAGCGGAGAACACGGCACTCTGTCCTGGGCTAGGGCATGTTCTCACACAGCTACAGTCATTGTGTTACTTGCAGACTTTGGGCTCCAAGAACAAGGCTGTCTGCGATTATACTTTAATTCTTCCACCAAAAGTGGGAGATCAGGCCTTCCATATCGAACAGTGCACCGACTGTGAGGAGCTCTGATCCTTACCGTAGACTTCTAGACAGGAGTCACTGCTGGCCCCTCTACGGATGAGGACGCAGAGACTCCAGACAATTTATTGTTAAGGTGCAGAGCCACGATCTGAAGTAAGCCAGAATCTTCCCACCAGATATGTTCACTCAGTGCATTTGTTATGGGGAAACTTCCCTCGTTTCTCTCCTTGTTTTTCCTATCCTATAAACTGGAGTTTTCCCGTGTGTTTAATGAGCCATTTTGTGTTTATAGATTTCTCTACAGCTGATGAGGCATGGGGCAGATTTTAAAGTGTTGATGTAAGCTCTTTTTAAGTCTTGAAAGATTTTCTTGGGAAATAGTTCCTCACCAAGAAAAGACTATTCAAAAGTGATGTTGGGACAAGGGGCCATCCATATGGAAGACAATAAAATCAGACATCTAAATGACATCATACATCAAAACGAATTCCAGAGGAACTCAAGTGCTAAGTGGATAAAATCCAACCATAAAAGTTGCAGAAGAAAATGAAGACGGATTATTTGTAATCTAGAGATAGGGAGGCCTTCCCACACAAGACACAACTCAGAAGCTGTGAAGGGAAAGATCGATAGCCTTGATTACATGTAGAAAGATGCTAATTGCAGCCTTGTTCATGGTGGTGAAAAATAGAGACAGCCTGAAGTCCCCCAGTTGGGAACCAATGAAGCACATCACTGAGTAGTCGGTGCACAGGAGGGAAAAATGTGGTCAGAAGCCCATGGACTACTTGGGGTTTGGGGTCATCTTACTACTTTGGGGGAACTGCCGCACTTCCTCACTCTATGGAACAGATGTAATAATTTCATTATCTGTTAGGGTTATTGTAAGGATTAAGTGATTATTAATACAAAGTGCTTTGAATCTTTAACACAGTGCTCCCTTCACTAAGTGTTAGCTACTGTTGTAAAGCAGCTCCTAGAGAAGAATGAGGTCCGTTAGGGTACAGCGTTTAGTACGATCTCAGACATGGTATTAAAAAAGGTTTTGGGATAATATACGGAGCGTGGTTACATTTTAACAAAACATATTCATATTTACATATGCACATATGAAAACAATAGAGGAGAGGAAGTAGGCTAGGAAGACCCGCTAACCATGAGGGCTTGTTATTTCTGGAGGGCCGTGAGGGAGATTTACATCTTGCACAATCATTCTGCATTGATACAGTCTCTCATAAAGAGCATGAGGGTACATACTGCGTTACATCAAAAAAAAAGAAAAAGAGAAGAAAAAGGCTGGAGGGCAGACGATGCCATTACCTTCTCTGCTGTCAACGTGGGATGGGACGCCACCGGCTGGACATGGGTGGAGTCCTAGGCTGGAGGTCCAGCCTGGGACTGGATCTCACTGCTCCCCCAGAGGCCAGCGGAAGACAGGTGTGAGCCGATGACGGGAGAGGAATTTATCCTCGGTCAGGCCACCTGGGAGAGGGGCACTTATTTCCTGAGGGACAACCACACCGCTGGAGTCAGGCCTGGTCTGGGTGGCCACCGTCTCAGGACGGCCAGGCGGGGCCTGGTCTTTGGTCAGAAAGTCACTCTTGTCTTCAGGGTAGTTTAGGCCCTTGTCGCCAGACACTTGTCCGTCAGAGCTGCTGTTCCTGCCATCTGAGGAGGCCACAGGAAGGAATGACTTGGGGGTGGGGTGTGTCACGAGGACGGTGGAGATGCCACCGGCGCTGCAGCCTCCAGGGAAGGGTCAGGGCCTGTCAGGGAGGGCAGCGTCCAGCCCTTCTGACACACAGGTCCTGGTCTCATGGACAAGGCCTGGGGCCCAGGACCTGAGCAAAGAGGAAGGAAATAGAAACAGGAAGTCGCTAACCAATTTTATGATGAACAGAAAATCAAATCTGCACAGCTGACCTAGCACCTGGGCATTCACTTAAGTGGGATATCAAGTTTGATTTTGACTCCATTCTCTTTTTCCTCAGACCGCTCACAATTTTCTCAAAACATCTCTCCAGACTTGTGCAAACCTTAAACAAGAGGAGGAGCTTTCTCGTAAATTTCCAGACTCGTTAGATGGCAACACAGAGGTAAGTGTGTATTTTCCTAGTCACCTAAGATTTACCGCCTCAGTTTGTCATTTTCTTCATATTTCATGCACGAGACACTGTTTGGAGAAGAAAACCCACTTGAGGGAACGATCCCAGGACCGGGACACAGGAAACCTGCACGCTCTTCCGTCCGGGTGCAGCAGAGAGTTGAGCACCCTGGAGGTAATTGCTTAGCTCTTCAGCTGTAAAGAGCAGGGTCAGATAAACTTCTGATCACTTCTAGTATCTAAGAGTGTACGAAATTCTGGGATTTGCTGGACATTTTATTTTGAAACGAACTGAACCGATCACTTCAGAAAGACGGAATGGAAGGCAGCTGCTTCTTGCTGGTGTGGGCGCCAGGGGAGGTGAGAGGAGTACGGTCTCAGCGGGGGTGATTACTCGGTGGTTTTCTGCGTCAATGGAGTCTCAGGATAGTCTGCTCAGTTCCGGGTGTTAAGCTTTGAAAGGGACTTAGAAAAATGGAAATGTTACGCTCGGAGATGGAAAGTCGAAGCCTGAGCCTATGGCGTACATGGGTAGGAACCTAACCACACACCACACGCGCGGCGTGGGAGACGCCAGGCTGTGTCGCCATGAAACTGGCCCGGAGTCGTTGACTCCGAGGGCCTGGCAGAAGCAAACATGCATCTTAGGGAGCTTTCACAATAGTCCCCTAGCAGCTGAGCTCGCAATCAAAACATCAAAAAGTGTGCGAGAGAGTTCACCACCACAGAGGGGGTCAGCAGGTACAACTAAGAGCAGGGCAAACACCCTTATAGGTGGTGCTGCAGGAGAGGGACAACACAATGAATGTGTTTAAAGTAGTTAGGAAATAATGAAGAATTATGAAATACAGAGAGAACAGGCCACTACCGAGTATTTTTATAAAACTACAACCTCTGAAGTAAAAATCTCAGCCAGTGGATGGGATGGATTAGTCACAGCAGACAAGAGATTGGTGGCCTGGGAGAGGAACATTTCCTGCCCGAGGAACAACCACAGCGTTGGGGTCACACAGTGAGGGTCAGGGCTGGCGCGCCAGGGTCGGGCCTGGTCTGGGTGGTCACCATCTCAGGGCGGTCAGGCGGGGGCTGTGTAGGGAGAGCGCTTGGCATGCAGCAGAGGGAATGAAGAGGTAGCAAACGTGAGAGAGAAGGTGAGAGGAAGGAAAGAGAAAATTCATTCATTGTCCATCTAGTGGGAATCCTGAAAGAAAGACTGAGGCAAATGGGAGAAGTAATGTCAAAGAGATAGTGGCTGAAATTTTTCATTGAAGAAAGTAGTCCTCATATTTAAAAATTTTAACAAGGCATTACCAGAATAAAATTATACAAATCTACATTTGGATAAATTATAGGGAATTGTCCCCAAATAAAAAGATCTTATAAATACCTAGGTACAGGTTTTGGTGTGAAGATACATTTTCATTTATTTAGGATAAATGCCCAGGACTGGGATTGCTGGATCACAGAGTACTTGTATTCTTAATTTTATAAACAAAGGCAAAAACATTTTGCAGAATGGCCATATAATGTGAGAGTTCCAGTTATTCTACTTCTTCACGAGCACTTGGTATTAGTGATTTTTTTTATTTTAGTCATTCTAATAGGTGCAAAGCAAAATCTCATCATGTCTTTAATTTTTATTTAACTAATGACTGAGAGTTCAACAGCTTTTCTTTAAACAAAAATCCCTTGGTATAAAATCTACTATTTAAAAATGTAGATTCAGCGGCTTTCTGGGGGGGATAGTCACAATTTTGCAGCTATCACTACTACTTAATTTCAAAATATTTTGGCAACCCTAAGAAACCCCGTGCTGTTTCCTTGTCAACCCAGCCCCTGGCAGCCACCAGTCTACTTTCTGTTATGGCGCATTGTCTATTTCAACTAGTTTGGTAACCTGGAATCACACAATCAGCATGTGACCTAACTTGTGTCTGGCTCATTTCACTTAATGTATTTTCAAGGTTCATCTACATTGTGCCATGATTCAGCACTTCATCTTTTTTCATGTCTGAAATAATAGCACACTCTATGGACAGATCACTTTTGGTTTATGTTTTGATGTGTTTCATGGACATTTGGGCTGTTTCCACTTCTTGTCCACTGTGTGCAGCTCTTCTATGAGCAGTTGTGTGCAGTTTTTAATGAGGATTTATATTTTCTGGATGTACACCTGAGAGTAGGATTCCTCGTCATGTGGTAACTGGAGTTGAACCCGTCGAGGAAATGCCAGTTTCCCCAGGTGGTTGGATCATTTTACACTCCCAACAGTAACACAAATGTTCCGATTTCTCCACAGCCTCCCCAACTCTTGCCATACCTCCCTCATTTTAATGGGTGTGAAATGAAATCTTACTGAGTTTGATTTATATTTCTCTGATGTCTACCACCATAAACATCTTTTAATGTGCTCACCATATATTACTATCTTTGGAAAAATATCTATTCTGATTTTTGCCCATCTCTTAGTTGGGTTGTCTTTTTATTATTGAGTATAGGGACTTATATATTCTACATGCGAGTTCCTTATCTGATATATGACTTACAAATATTTTGTCTCATTCTATGTATTGAATTTTCACTTTCTTCATGGTATTCTCTCAAATACACAGATTTTAAATTTTTTATGTAGTCCAATTTGTTTATTCTTACTTTCATCGTTCCTAGTTTTGGTATTCTAACTAAGAATGCTTTGCCAAATCCAAAGTCACGAAGATTTTTCCCTACATTTTCTTCTAAGAGTTTTGCAGTTTAACTCATACTTAGGTTGTCGATCCATTTTGAGTTAATTTTTGGATATGATACGTGTTAAAGGTCCAACTTCATTCTCTTTCATGTGAGTATCTAGTTGTCCCAGTACTATTTGTTGAGAAGACTATTTTTTCTCCATTGAATGCTCCTGGAACCTTGTCAAATACTCGCTGACTATAGTATGTGTGCACTTATTTTTGGACTCTGAATTCTGTTCTTTTGCTCTGTTTACTAATACTACAATCGCTTGATCACTCTTCTTTTGTAGTGAGTTTTGAAGTTGGGAAGTGTGAGTCCTCCCACATTGTTCTTCCCTTCTCAAACTGTCATGCCGTTCTGGGTTACTTACAGTTCCGTAAGAAATTTAAAACAGACTCACTATTTTGAGAAAGCTGGGGGTTCTGATAGGGATTGCTTTCAATCTGGAGATCGGTTTGTTGACAGTGTTATATGGGATGTCTTTCCATTTCTTTAGATCTTCTTTAACTTCCTTCAGCAATGTTGTGTAACTTTAGAGTATAAGTTTTTCACTTCTTTTGATAAAGTATTCCTAATATTTCATTTTTGATATTATTTTAAATAAGGCTGTTTTCTTTATTTTTGCATTGTTCATTGCAAAATCATTTCATTTTCATTATTCATTGCAAGTATATAGAAAAACAATTTTTGTGTGTTGATCTTGTATCTTGCAATCTTGCTGAGCCCAATTACTAGTCCTAGTAGGTTTGTGTGTGTGTGTTCTTTGGGACTGTCTCTATATAATAAATATTATGTCATATATAGATAGAAGTAGTTTTATTTCTAATAGCTTTTATTTCTTTGTCTTGATTATTTGCTCTAGAAAGAAACTAGTACAATGTTGAATAGAAATGATGTGAGCAGACCTCTTTGTCTTTTTCCCAATCGCTGTGGGGAAAGCATCTAGCCCTCCATCACTAAGCATGTTAGCTCTGCTTTTTTTTTTTTTTCTTTTGGTGCATACCCTTTATAGCTACGTGTGTGTGTGTGTGTGTGTGTGTGTGTGTGTGTGTACGTGCTGATTCAAGTGGTATTGTTTTTAATTCCAGCTATCAGCTGTTTGTAACTGGTATGTGGGAAATCAGTTGAATCTTTTATACATACCTATGTATCCTATAACCTTGCTATCATTGTGTACTAGCTTTTGGAGCTGTTCCTTCTTTTTGTCTGTCGATTATTTGACATTTTCTATACAATCATGTCATATAGGAATAAAAACAGTTTTGTTGTTTCTTTTCCAATCTGTATGTCTCTTACTGCCTCTTCCTGTCTTACTGCACTAGCTGGGCCTTCTGGCATGACCTTGAGTGGGACGCTGAGGGAGACTGTGCTGTCTGGTTTCTGAATTTGGGCAGAAACACCCTTTCTCATCATGAAGTGTGATGCAAACTGTCTGTTTTCTGTAGATTCCCGCTATCAGGATGAGGAGGTTCCTCTCTATTCCTAACAAATGGGTGTTAGATTCTGTCAAGTGCTTTTCCCGTATCTGTTGATTCAACATGTGGTTTTCCTTCTTTAGCCCATTGATGTGCTAGATGACACTGACTTGAGTTTGAATGTTGAAGTGCCCTAGCACACCTCAAATAAGTCCTACTTGGTCAGGTGAACAATTCATTCTGCACACTGCAAATTTAATCACCCAATATTTAGTTGAGGATTTTTGATTCTATATTCAAGAGAGATATAAGGCCTCAGATTTTCCTTCTTGTGATTCTTTATCTGGTTTTGGTATTACGGTAACAGTGGCCTCATTAAAATTTTAGGAAATGTTCCTTGTGCTTCCATTTTCTGGAAGCGATTTCTATAGAAAAACGATATTACTTCTTCCTTAAATATTTAGTGGGACTTACCAGAAATGCTCAGAGTTGGGTACTTACTATTTTGGAAGGTTAATTATTAATTCTATTTTATATGTAGATAGGCCTATTATGATCATATATTTCTCCTTCTTTGAGTTTTGGTAGTTTTTTATTTTAAGGAATTATTCCATTTTATCTATGCTACGAAATTTACAGGTATAGAATTTTTCATAATATTCTTTATTATCCTTTTAGTATCCATGATATAAATAATGACCTCTCCTTCATTTCTGATATTAAAATTTGTGTTTTCTCACTTTTTATGTTGTTTGCCTGGCTAGATAAGTATTGATTTTATTAATTTTTTTGAAGAACAAGATTTTGATTTCATTAATTTTATAATTGATTTCTAGTTTTTAATTTCACTGATTTGCTCTAAGTTTTATTATTTTTTCTTCTTGTTATAGGGTCATATTGCTCTCCTTTCTCTAGTACTAAGGTAGAAGAAACTCTGGTTACTGATTTTAAATCTTTTTTCTTTTCTAATATTGCATTCGATGCTCTAAATACTGGTCAAGTACTGCTTTTATTCTATTTCACAGTATTGATAATTGCAATCACATTTTAATGTAGCTCAAAACATTTTTAAATCTTTCAGACTTCTTCTTTTACTCATGTTTTGTTTAGAGTTGTGTCGTTTAATCTCCAAGACTGTTTGTTTTCAAGACTCCTGTGAATTGGGGTGGGAGAGAGGTGGTTGGATATAGGGCAAGTTAAATGCCACCAAATTCGCTGGTCTTACTGAGATTTGGTGGTTTCTAAAAATGAATGCGCCTCACATTGTCACAAGCCTCTAGTTAATAATCAGTGTGCTGCAAACCAAGTTGATGTAGATGATTTCCGCCAGAGCTCTGTGCCCTTTACGGAGGAGGGAGTTATCGGAGGTCCTTCCTCTGCCATTTCACCAACATCCCTGATGTCTTCCAGGTGCTTGCCATCCATGTATCCTCTTCGAGGAAGCACTGATTCAGGTCTTTTGTCTGCTTTTGAATTTAGTTGTTTATTTTCTTCCTGTTGAATTTTCCTAAATGAACTTTGTTTTGGCAGAGTTTTAAATTCATAGAAGAGTCGCAGAGATAGTGTGGACAGTTACCACGTAGCACCCAGTTTCCGCTGACGGTGACATATTTCGTAACTGGGAGCATTTGGTGAGCCCTAAAAGCCCATGAGCAGCCGCGCGCACTCTTTGTAAATGCCCGACGTTGAGTTTTGAGGGTTCTCCGTGTCTGCTGGGTCCAGAGTCCCTTGTCAGGCGCATTACTTACAAGTTCTCCTCCCAGTCTGTGCCTGTCTTTGCATTATCTTGTCTTGTGTCACTTTTATCTTTCAAATGCCAACAAATTTATTTGGGTAGTGCATTTTCATTTTATTCTTTGTATTTCTCTTTGATGAATGTAAATATTTTAAATGAAAGTAATAGCAAAATACTATTACAAAACATTATGGGTCATTTAATTGAATTATATGGCTTGTGAAAAAGTTTTGTTGTGGGTTTATGTTGTTTCTGACTTAAAAATTTCAAGTAAGTTAATCTACTTTTTGGGTTAAGACACAACCCTTAAAATTCTGAGTACCATTGTAGCATGTTAGGCGGCACCCGAAGGCGGTGTGTCTTTCATAGTGATGAGTCAGCCTAGTTCATGCTTGAAATTCCAAAGGCAAGCTCAGTTATGACCGAAACAAAAACTTGGCTGTCGATGCCGGCTTGTTCGGCCTCTCCAGTCTGGAGATACTGACCTTCAATTATTCAGCCCGTCCTGCCGCATTCGTGGAGCGCAGTGGCTCATGCTGCTCCTCAGCCCCGGTGCTGGCATCCATGTGACAGACACTGAGTAACTTGGAGACGCAGGCACCCAGCCACGCCCTGGCTTCGCTGTGAGGAGTCCTGGCCAGCTCGGGTAGGAGCAAGTGTGTCTGCTGTGCCCTCTGTGTCCTCTAGTGCCTCTCTCAGGGAGGCCGGCTTCCCTCCCACAGTCTGTCCCCGGCATCCTTCTAGCTCCTGGCTGTCATTTCTGCTGCAACAGGCAACAACCCAGTGACTTCGATAATGTAAGTAAGTGGTGCTGGCGCTGGTGTGCGCACCGGATGACTCGACCCTTAAGTCTCCCAAGCGCTGGGTCCAGGACAGTGTTCCGCTGACGTTTTGCTCACGCACCTTTTTGACAAACTGACTCTGCTCACTTACGGCTGGTATCTAAACGACTGCATCTTCTACTTAAACGGTTGCAAGACATGCAACTTCCAGTGTACTGTAACAGTTGACTGTTTTTAGAGAACCTAATATTTAAAGATCATGCAGTGGAATTTAAATGCCATAAAGACACGAAATCTCTTTCATTCACTTAAAGAAATGTACAAACAAAATCTTTTTCAACACTTGAAAATTTTATATTTCCCTTTTGTCTGTGAATTCGTATTTTTATCATACTTCTCCCATAGTATTTTTAGTAATACACATATATTTCACGCTTAAATGCTTTTATTTATCATCCTATCATACTGATCACACTAAGATTATGTCTTTTTTCTTTTTTTGGTGCTGGGGATCAAACTCAGGGCCTTGTGCTTACTAGGCAAGTGCTCTCTCACTTGAGCTAAATCCCCAGCCCAGATTATGTCTTCTTAATTTAAAATTTGTCTTTTTTTCTATTGCCATAAGGCTTAAGTGCTTAAAATAGACTTCTGTATTAAATTATCAGTAGTACGCGATTATTCAGAAATAAAAATACATATTAAATTTTATTAATATTCAGTGTAAGTAACTTTATTGTATTGGAAATACACTTCTTAATGAGATGAGTGAGATTTTTTCTAATTAATCTGTGTGTCTCTGCATGATATGACTCTTACATGATTAAATGGAACCCAGCACCTATCTCTAAACTAATCTTTTGATAGACAGAAGCTTGAAAACACGTGCTCATATAGAGACTCAGTCATGAAACTCTGTGTCACTGTCACTTGAGTCTTTGCCTTTTGAGTTACTTGCCAAAGCTCATACAGTGATTTATAATCAAAACAATTTTTATTTTTGTTAAAAGCAAAGAATTGAGAACCACCTGGCTTGAAAAGCATTTTTTTCACTCACAAGAGAGCCACTCACTTTTTCAATTACTAGGAAATGTGTGAAAATATCTTTCACAATTTTATCAATTATCTGTTGATGATCCCAGATATTCTTTGGCCTAGAGGCACCTTATTTCACCAGACATTTTTTTAAACTTCTGGGAAAAGCAACATACAGTTATTTCCTTCTACTTTTACTGAGATATTTTTAATAGTACTTTTTGTTATCATGTGTTATGAATATTTTTTCACGGAAACCTTAGAACTATAAATTTGTTTACTGTTATAAATATACGTAAGACATCTGCTACATAATCTAATTGGCAAAGTCAGTCCTCTCTTTAAAATTAATTAGCCAAATCATTTTTACTTTCTGTTCAGATAAAAATCTAATATTGTTTCTTCAATCCAACCCAACAAGCTAATAAGCATTTCAAGGACTCTTATAAATGACACTGGAAAAAATTATGGAATCCGTGGTGCAGGAGAGACAATAAAATCAGTCAAGTTAGGATTAAAAGGATGCAGCACTAATGTAATTTATAAGGTCCTAAAAATTAGATCATAAATCAATATGCAGTTTCTCTTTACTGAATTTTTAGTAGGGCAATGTTATGTGTACATAAAAGGACATTTATAAAATAAATCTGGTAAATGTGGATATGGGCAGGTATCAAACCTAAATTTTCTGTTTTGGAGAAAAATAAGAGTCAAATATGAAGATGAGAAATAACTCCATTAATTTTATGATAAGGAATGCTCAAACTTTTTTTGTATGACCAATGAAAGGGGAAACTAGCTAACTGCTAAACACTCATCAGCCTGGAAGTTGTATTTTCTCTTTGGCTAATAGGAGGTGAAAACCAGTAAACACTGGGGTGTCTGGGGCCTCCAGTCATTATTTGGGGGAGGTGGGGGCAGGAGCCCGGCCTGCACCCTGCGGTCTGAGGGGCTTGGCCGGATGGGGGCTCTGCAGCGCCTGCTGGGGACAGTGCAGGCCCCGCGGATGTCTGGGAGCCGCCTGAGGGGAAGAGAGGGTGTGACGGACAGGCCTGACTGCTCCTCCACAGCCTCCTTGCCTGTGTGCTGCACCTTCTCACCCTTCCTGCTTACCTTCTGAATTTTTCTTTCCTTAATGCTCCTGTCGATTTTCCTTCTCTCACCCATCCCTGTCCACCTCACTCTGGGGTTTTCTGTCCTCAGTGCCTGGCCAGCTTCCTGTGAATTTGGCTTGGAGCCTGGAAACCACTCTCTCCAATCTGTTGTCCAGGCTGACTCACCTCTCCCGGTACTGTCTCAGTGGACTCCATCCTGGGGCCTCTCTGCGTGGAGCGCTGTGGCCCCTGCTTCCGGGATCTGTCCAGTTGCGTGTTCTGCAGCAGAGTCCGGAGCTGGCCCTCCCTACTGCTGCCCTGCTGCCCACGCCCGTCTGTCCAGCAGGCCTCCTGCAGGGAACTGGTGGAGGGGAAGGAGCTCTTCCTTTCTTAGGCATTTCTGTGCTCTCGCTACAGCAGACATTCCCACCTGGTCCCTTCTAGGACGTCCGGCTGCTGCAGGCTGGCCACGCAGCGGGTGTTCCTGGTCACCTGTGAGCACAGCGGGGTGGGGGATGCTGGGCTCCCAAATGGACCTCTCAGCTCCTGTCCCTGGTCCCCAGGGCTGGGCTGTCGAGGCTGAGACCTGTTGCAAGGAAGGAGACACCTGCGAAGAGTGAGTTCATATGCAGCTGTGAGGTTGTGGGTGTCCCATTAGCGGGGTCACGGGGCGCAGGCACCAAGCCCGGGGTTGCCAGGGAGCATGCCCTGGGAGGCCTGGGAGCGTGCCCAGGACCCTCCAGGCAGCAGGGCTGACACCCACTCAAACCCCGATCTCCTCTGTTGGACTGCGGAGGAGATTCTCCATATTCAAAGCACTATCATTCTCATGTTCTCCAGAAACAAATTTCCTAAAAAAACATTTTTCAGTAGAAAATCTCTAAAGCTGGGTAAGAGTATACAAAGTCTGATTTCAAGGGCTGGTCAGCTTCAGAGAGGAGGGGAAAGCCTACCTGATGGAGGAGTCAGGTCGTCTTGTGAAAGGGCCGGGGGATGGAGACATCGGCACAGTTAAACACTATGTACCTGATGGACTAATTGTGACGTCACAATCTGTCACATAGAGATAAAGAGGTATAGTCATAGAAACAGATCTCTCTGGGGGATGTCTTGGGTATCTGTGTCCTGACTAGATCTGAGCCAGCAGAGAGGAAGGAGAAGGAAGAAGGGTCCCAAGAGCTGCTCAGCAGATTGATGCTACCCGCCTGCCAAAGGAGCCATCCGCGTAGTTTCACAGGTCTGAGCTGGGCAAGGCCAGACCTGCCGGATCTCTGTGTGGAGAGGTTGTGCAGGGCCTGCAGCCAGGAGGGCTAGACAGCTGGAGACATGAGCTGCTGGACGGACAGTGAGGAGCAGATCTATCCAACAATCTAGGTGGCCACTGTGATTGTGATGGAATTAGTGCACTGGTAGGGGGCTTGGTGGAGGGTTTGTGTCTCTGGTCTTTCCACCCCTGGCCACATGAGCTGCAGCAAAAAGGCTGGGCAACTAAGAGCGACCACGGCTCAAAATAAAATGCAAAGAAAGTGCTGGGGTGTGGCTCAGTAGTAGAGTGCTTGCCTCCATGCACCATGGACCCTGCATGAGACTGTGAGTCCAATTCCCAGCACCCCCCCAGCTGTATCAAAGGTAAGAGAATGCATTTCCCTTCTTCACAAATTAGCCAATCTTTGCCATTTTGTTGCAGTGCCACAAAACACACCAAGACACAGGATTTTCCTTTTCTAACTTCATCAGCTTTGTTAATGTCGTGAGCAGCTTAATGCATTGGACTGGCTGTGTCGTTTCCTAGACTCACAGTGAAGATGGAAAGACATCCTGCTGGGGTCTGAAAGACGCAGCCTGAGCAGGGCTGGAGACAGGTGGAGCGAGCCTCCCACCCCAGGGCCTCTCCCACCCCGTGACTCTGCACGAGGGGTGCCTTCACAGATGGCCTTTATTGCTGTCCTTCTCTAATCCCAAGGAGCAAAATCAGAAACATGAATCATGTCTTAACAATTGGGAAACACTGTAAAAGTTATTTAAAACTTTCTCCTTAGAGTAGGCTTCCAAAGGGAAAACTCACCGAAAGTATCACTAATGAAAGCGTATCCTTTTGAGCTTTTGTTGCCATTTATTCATTTTCTTCCTGACAAAGTTCTGTTATGGCTTTTATCCTGATGTTACTCCAAAGCCCCATGCGCTCCAAGTTGGGGCTTTCCAGAGGTGGCTAGATCTAGGATACGAGAATGTGTTTTACAGGCGTCTAACATCTGGATTAATCCCCTAGTTGGATTAGCATAGTTCTGGGTGTGGCTAAATGGATTTACTGAAGAGAGAAGCCCCACCCTGGGGGTGAGGAGGCACCAATAAATAGACCTATAGCCTTGATGGAATGTAAAGGGACGGAATATAAAGGGACAGAAAGATGGCAGGCTTGCCGCTTGCTGCCTACCCTGCCGTGGACTGTTTCTTCTCTGTGATGCCCTCTCCCATGTCAGGTCTCAGCTTACTATGGACTGAGACCTCTACAAACTGTGAGCCAAAATAAACATTTCCTCCTTTAATTTGTGGGTGTCAGGTATTTTGTCCCAGTAACAAGAAACGTAACTAAGATAGTTTATGAGTCTGATTTTATTTTTGTTCATTTATTTTCTAAGTCTGATTTTAAAGCACCAACTTCTACTCTCCGATCATAAGGAGATTAAATCTAGGAACTACTTTATAACTGGAATTTTTTTATGAAAAGTGGCCATACACATAGGTTACCTAAGAAGAAAGGAGGAAAGACCTGGGCATCTGTTAATCTGAAACACTGCTAGGGAGTCTGGGATAGTTTTTTTTTTCAGATGAGACTCAATCAATAGAATAGATATATTAAAAATAAAGCCTAATATTTCTCTTGTAATTGAATTGCAGTATTTTGGCACTGCATTTTATATAGGTTGAATAATAAAATGGAAACATTCTACTCTATTCTGGGGGAAAATGAGCATTGGCGACAAGATGTAGTTATTTGTACTCACTTGCTCTGTCACATTTGCTGGCCACCGCTGGACACTGGAGTGTTTGAAGGCGCAGAGTTCGGGCCTTGTCTCTCTCCTGCCTGCATTTCCTTCCTAAGGCCTCTCATCTAACTCTAGCGCTTTGAACATTCTAGGTTCTCTGATGACATCAATATTACCTCTCTTCTCTTCTGACCTCCGAATTTGAAAATCTACTGATTTTTCTACAGCCCAACTCATATCATAGATAGCTCTGATGTCGCATTTTAAAAGCTGTTCATTATTTGCTGCTTGTCACGAACCTTCTTGTACACTTTCCCTTCCGTTTCCCCCCATTTCCGTGAATGGCACCACCATTCATTTCATTGCTTAGGTCAAAAACCAGAGCAAACCAGGGCATCCTAACCACCCTCCGTCTAGCTTTCCCGCCATGATGTGAGGGATTTGGACGGAATTATTCACGGCGAGGGCGTGTTAAAGAAGACAGCGCCACGAGGGGAGAATCCCATGCTACAGCAAAGGTGAGAGGTGAATTTATGCAGCTGCAGGACCAAGAACACCTGAGCCTGCTGGTCGACCTTCAGGAGCCAGGAAGAGGCCAGGAAGGGACCCTCCACAGGCCCTGGGCGGAGCACAGCCCTGCCGCTTGATGTCTGGCCTCCAGGGCTGTGACACCACGCATCTCCATTACCTCAAGTTTCCTGGCTTATATCATGTTGCTACAGGTAAGTCTTCTTGGCTCCCCAACTTTGGAAAGACAGCCAGGACCTGCTGACCAGGCCCCTACTTCTTCTCTCGTCCATGCCTCCACCTGGTTAGTTTCTGCACTTAGTTACGGAAGTCCTTCCCAGTGCCACCAGCTTGTGCCACCCCCTTGCCCGGCTTGCCAATGGCTTCTCACTACAACGGAAAGAATTAGACGGGCTCCTCAGGTTTGTGCAGCTCTGCACAGCCTGGCCTGCAGCTTCCCCTCACCTCCTACCCCTTGGGACTGCTCGCTCAGGTCTTCCACACGGCCGTGCTGGTCAGCCTTGGGGCGGCCGCATGCTGCTCTCTCTGCGCCAACACTTTTCACCGCAGGTATTCACACCTCCCTTCCGCTTTACACTGAGATCCTCCCCGGAGACGCTCCCTGTCACTGTTCGATCTCAGTCAGCCCCCAACACGCTGTTCTTTCTCTTCTCAGCACACATCTCCGTCTGAAATCACTATTTACTGATCGCAGTGTTGAACTGCCGTTGTCTAGACACAGTCTTGCACGTGGTAGGTACTTAAGGAATGAATAAGTACATTTTAACACTGTGCCAAAATTCAAATGTAAAGATAAAAAATCTGACTCTGACATCTTCCATATTTAAGTAAAGTTTTTCTAATTTCAGAGGGAACTTTCAGGAATCTCTGGCAAAGAAATAGTTATCCAAAGTTCAGCGATGTCTTTAGTGCTCATCAGCTCCTCTTTCTTCTGTTCAGTACAAGCCATATTGAGTTAAATACTTGAAAAGTCAGACAAGTGGCACAATCGTGTTCTCTGCAGAAATGCCAAGAGTCGAGTCTGTAGTGATGGTCGCCTCACAAGGGTGTGGATTTATATGGGGTGAGGCTTGGGGGAGATTTGTTTTTGCTTTATTTTTGGTATGATTTGAATGTTTACAATTAGTATGCACTATGCAAATAAAATAACATCACAATATCATCATTATTCTTAAAAAAAACCCCTCTCAGTCACATGTTTTAACAACAGAATATTACAAAATCAAAATATTAAAAGGCAAGGTTTAGACTTGCTACGAGCTGATATGACAGCCTGCAGTCTGGGAGGAAAGTGTAAGCGATGGTTTAATTTCACAGGACACAGGAGAATCAGAAATTACTTCCTTCACTCAGACTCATATTTCACAGTAATGCAAATTGTAACTATCTGTGGCTATTCAGTGTATGGAACTATAGCACTAAGATATGGGGAAAACATCTTTAACTGTGAATTTAAATCTTGAGCAAGTCTGAAGACTCGTCACATCTTCCATGGGGAGCTTTGTCCCAATGCTGGATCAGATTTGGGTTTCTCTCACATGCAGCCTCCTTGGGGAGAGACTATTCAGGGGGCATGAGGGACTCTACAGCGAGTGGGGTGCCGCCCATCAGAGAACTGGGTTTGAATAATGAGGTGAGCAGAGGGGGAATAAGAAGATTCCAGATGGAGGTGGCTGTGGTGGGGGGGAGACCTGACATTATACACGTACATAGTATATTGCAGGAGTTCAAATAACTCAGGATGCTGAACAGTGTGGGGAGAGGAGAGACGCAGGGTAGATGGAGGGCCGGGGGAGGAGACCCGAGTGTCAAATCAGAGTACAGGCTTGATGTTGGAGGCTGTGAACACATTCCAAAAATGAAGGATGCAAGATTTGTATTTCTGAGAGGTGACCCTGGTGACCAGATGGCCAGATCATGTCGGGGGGAGACCAGAGGCAAGGCACACTTGCTCAGAGACTGCCATGATGATGTGGGGAAGAGACCGAGGACCGGCACCTGGGGCTGAGGCAAGACGAAAGACAGAGAGGGCAGCAGGGCGGGGTTGGGGACTCAGGATGGCAGCGACGGGAGGAGGGAACCCCAATGGCTGAGCAGTTTCAGATGTGAGTATTAAGTCACCAGGGCAGACCTATGAATTTTATGAAATGAACCAATAATTATTATGAAGGGAATATGTTCCAGTTCCTAAAATCTGAACATGTTCTTTTTCCTGTTTGCTGAACATTTTACTTTGTTTGAGACTTGTTACTTCTAACACGCAATAGGAAACCGGGCTGGAATCATGTCCTAGTTAGCACTGCCTGGGTAATGTGGTCTCGTACCAGGGGCAAACCCCCAGCCCCGACCAGGAGAGAGGCCTTAGGAAGACCCACAGAACGTCAGTTTAAGCACATCAGTTACCTAAGACATTCATAGAAACCTGCAGCTTTCCTGGGCCAGCTTTTCTAGAGATACCACTGAGATCTGGCAGAACCATGCAGTGCTCACAAGTTTGTAAAGCCCTCCCCTCGGACAGTGGTGGCGAACATTTGGTACCTGCGCCTCAGCGGGCACTCAGAGTCCTCTCTGTAAGAGTCGACTTTTGTGAACTAAAACCTCAGTATGCAGATTTAATTCCAGTGTTCGCACTTCACGATAAATAAGTGGGTTGTGTTGTAGTGTGGGCACTTGGTCTCTAAAAGGTTTACCATCACTGCCCTAGGAAGAAACAGTTATCGGCAAAACAGGTGGGACTGTCGAGATAGTTAGATGAAATATCGATAATTTCTAAAAGGCCAGCTGGTATCACTCATCTTTTTGCTTCTGTGACCAGCGACTCTGGTGATTTTGCTTGCTGCGATGTGCCAAGGAACCTGGCGAGGGGCAGTGTGGCCCATGTTGAAGTCCTCAGATAATCCTTCCGAGGTCAGGTGTCAACCAAGTTTCTGCGCCAGAACTCACCAGGTGAATCCTAGCTGGCCATTATTACCTAATTTTCCCCTCACAGCCCCAAAGGCTCATCAATGAGCACGTGCTTGTACTTTATCCAGAAGGGCCACTCATGACTCACGATTTTCTCAGATCCCACCGTGACTCCAGGGCTGGCTCTTGCGGCCTGGACTTTGTCTCAGAGATTTCCTCCTGTGCAATGTTGCTTCTACCCCTCTCTGCCTGCTTGGGCCTGCCCACGCTCAAAACTCACCTCATAAGCTCCAGTTTGGGGAGAAAACTTCTCCACTCATAACCACTAATTTCTTCCCAGTCCCTAGTCAAATTTTGTGTATATGCCCCCCAAAATATTCATTAGTTTGCCCTACTGCCAAGCCTTACCCCCTACTAAACTTTGCATTCGGACTGAGAGCTCACCCCTGTGGATTTCTGTCCCCATCACAGCCCGCTCTCATCCAGCTCTCAAGACACTATCTTCAAGGCCAACCATTATTTACTGAGACTTTCCGGGTGATTGTACACGCAGAAGCTCGGGGAATGCACAAAACAACTTGAGAAAACTGGTGCTGTTTTTAATCTCCATTTTATATGCCCTTTGAGCCAGCATGTCCGTTTACAAGAATTTATCCTATAAATAAACTCATGCATATGAAATTAGCCCACGTAAGAGGTTATTCATTTCAGCACTGATTGTAATAGAGAGGACACTTAACTAGGGGACTGGCTAAGCCAACCACGGAAACTACATGGTGGACTCTGGCAGCCACGGGGAAGAACTCAGTGGCTCTGCAGATCTGGCATGGAGGGGTCCCTAAGATTTTTTACAATTTATTTTCTATCAGTACTTGTTTGTGATACATTCATCCTGGGGAGTTGGTACATGTGCATATCACTTCTTAAGCCTTTTTACTAAGATTTTTTTAATTAAAGAAAAGTAACCACATGGTATAGATCGGGGTCCCCACCTGATAGGAACCAGGCCCCACAGCAGGAGGCGGGAAGCAGGAGAGAGAGCCTCATCACCTGCCATTGCTGCTGCCGTGTCTGAGCTCCAGGATTCTCACAGCAGTGGGAACCTTCTGTGAACCGTGTACTCCAGGCTCTCCCTGTGAGAGACTAATCCCCAAACCCACCTTGGTTGGTGGAAAAATTGTCTTCCGTGAAAATGGTTCCTGGTGCTGCATAGATTGGGGACCACAGATGGCATGTATAATGTGCGGCTGGATGTATGAAAGGTAATATATTGGGCGTATATTGCTTATCTGTGTGTAGATTATCTCTGGAAGGACACACAGCACTTGCTGACAGCACTCTGCTGCTCTAGGAGGAGAACTTGGGGCTGACTACTTTGGGGACCACTTTGGGCTGACTCCCCTCACACCTCCGCATCTGGATCCACCCATCTGCCGCATTCCTCTGCCCGCTACATGGGAGTCACAACACCACTGACTTTAAGAGCTTAATTTTGAAGCCTAATGAGGTTGAGCCAGAGAAATACATGTGAGAGAATCATTCTATAATTTAGCAGGATGCTAGAATGCTTTCTTTCTAATTCAAAACCCAAACACTGAGACCATGTGGCAGCAGTGGTACGTTCTATATGGATAGAAGTTTCTGAAGTCAGTTGTGTTCAAATACTTAATTATGATCCACAAAGGCCACAGACCTCCCACTACCCTGGAGAGTGACAGCAGGCCTCTGTGTCCCCAGGCTCTTCCCATGGGACGGGTGCTCCTGAGGCTCCTCCACACACTTTCAGGCAAGCAGATTGCCGCTATTTTTGTTATTTTCCATCTCTTTGATGCTGTGCCATTGCCCCTCCTGTGGTTGCCCTTTTCTGGTCTTTAGTATCTTAATTAATGTCGTTTAATTATACGTGGCTCCCTGAGGCTTTTTAAGGAGTGAATTCAGTGGCAGGGACTGAATGAATGAATTCTCATCTTCTGCACATTTGCCATCAAGAGCTTGGCTCCCAGGGGCAGAGCCAGGCATTTCCAGGACGTCTCCACTGCCATAGGAAGGGGAGATGGGGCTTTAGGAAGAGCTCCAGCCTGGCAAATAAAATGCTGGCTTTTATTCCATGGTTCCAGGCCATGGGACGAGGGTCTGGTGTGATTGGTTTCGTAGGGGGCAACATTCTGCCACTGCCTTTTTATGGTTTTGACATAAGACAGATCAACAGGAGAAAAACATGCACATTTAGTTAATACAAGTTTTGCGTGGCATGGGAGCCTTCATAGGGAAATGAAGACACAGATTTCAGCACTCTTACATACGGAAGTAGACAAAGAGCATAAAATTAGGAAATTAGATGCACGAAGGGACTTTGTCTCAGTGGGTAACTGGGTGGAGAAGTGACCGGGAAGATAACGCAGGTGCGACAAGGTTGGTTTATGCAGATTCCCCGCAGCCTCAGCCCCCAGCCCTGATAGTGAGATCAGCATTTTCCTCCGGGTCTGGGGAGGAACACTTCATGTGGAATTTTATCTCTTGCTCTGAAGAGGAAAGAAGGTCACAGTGATCTTTTGCATCTGCTGCTTTTTAAGTGACTTTATCTCAAAATAGTCAGTATACCAGTGTGGTGTATTTTGGGGTGGCATGTCCTGAGCTCCCTCAGGATTAAGCTTAACTCGCTGTGTCTGGTTGTGGTGTCCTGAGCACACAGCCTGGAAGTGGAGGAGGCCGCATTCGCTGTGCCAGTTGACCAGGTGTTGTGCGTGACGCAGTGTCACACCCCGAGTCCTTCTCGTCACCTGCGGCTCTCTCCTGGGGGTGAGGAGATTCTCCCAGCATCACCACTCAGCCCTTCTCCCTGTTTCCCTCTCTGGCCTCAGCAAGATCCCTGGGGAAAGCTCGGCCCGATGGCCTTCGTGCGCGCTGCTTTCCCCCTCAGACTTGCCATCTTTCCTAAGGTGGTGCAGGTCCGCCTTGCTTTTTCTGTCCACAGCTTGCCTCAGTGTCAGCCGAGGGGTCTGCCAGCAGCCGTCACTGCGACTGTTTCCCTTCACACACCTGCACACTGTGGCCTGTGCTGTCCCCATCCTGGAAGGTGACTGCTGGTGGAGCAGGTGAACTCTGCCATGTGGGACACCGCAGTGTCAGCCTGCCTCTGGGGAAGTGCACGGAGACGGCCCCGTGGGAACACGCAAAGGCCGGTGTCCTGGGCTTGTCCTAGCAAAAGGGTCAGTGCTGTCACCATGGCAGCTGGAGATGCAAAGGCAGGTGGGGGAGGGAGGGCTTTGTAGTGAGGAGAGGGAAGGCCTCTGGGAGGGAAAGCTGCAGACAGCTGAATGGAAGCAGGACGCCCATGCAACAGGGAGGGGACCCCTCAGATGACAGGGAGAGGGGCGCCTCATAGGATGGGGGAGGGGACGCCCCCTGTGCAGGGGTGGGGCATATGCCACCTTCCCTGGCGAGCGCTAAGTCAGAATCAGGTAGGCTGTGGAATGTTGACGAGTCCTGACCTCTTCAGCCAATTGTTATAGACTTGTGGTCTGATTCCTGGGCTGGCAGTTGTGGGCTACGGCTTCTAAAATTTGATAAAATTCAATATTGCAGGGAAAAAACCTATTGTAGATTTTCTTTCCTCAACATTCCACACTTGAGTGAAGGAGAGAAAACATCCAGAAAAGACAGATTTCAATATGCATCTTAGGCAGCCTTGGATATTTATTACCAAAGCAGTCCAGGCAATACTGGAATTGTGCAGGTGGGGGGACACTCGGGGCTGTGTCCCAGGACAGGAGCTGCAGACACGTTGGTAGGGATGGTTTTTCACGCACTCACTAGGGACATAGGTTATTCCAGCTGCAGTGAGAATCATCTGTGATATAGTAAGAGGATTTGGGAGAAAAGACAGAAAGGAGTTAGAATTCAAAACCCAGGTATAGCCACTGATAGTACTTCAAGCAATAAGGGTGTTTAATTTCTGTCACGTTACAGAGGCCAAAGAGAGGCTGATCGAAGAGAGCATAGCGGCTCGGTGGCCTGCTGAGACTGTACCGCTCTGTGCTTTCTGGCTGCTTTCCTGTCTTTAATATGGCACCTTGTCCTCGTGGCTCCCGCGGTTCTGGCCATCGCAGCTACACTCAAGGCAGGGAGACGCATAGAGGAACACACCATCAGCATCTGCCCAGGTCACGGAAAACAGAAACTTCCCCATGTACTTCTAACAGAGCGCCCCTCGACTCTGACTGCGTAGAGCTGGGAGATGTGGAAACTCCAACTCCTCAGGGGTGCTGAGGGTCGTGTGTGGGCAGAAGTGAGGTGCTGGGGTCAGATGGAGTCGCCATTCACAGGGCTGGGACATTGTACCTCACACAGAACCGGGACTCGGTGGGAGAGGCAGAGAGGTGCGAGATCCCTGTGGTGTGGCCGCCTTCTACCAGGAAGGACATTGGGTGCGTGGGCAGCACTGAGGCTGGGCACCAGGTCCCAGCACTTGGAATCTGCACTTAGTTCTGTAGCTGTAGGGGACCCCTGGGAACCATTGGTTGGGAGTTACGAGAAGGGGCGTTTCTGCGCTAGCAGGGACCTGCTTGCTCATCTAACCCTGACCACTGCTTTTAAGCAGATGGGAGCTCCGTGTAGACTTGTGTTGGTGCACAGGAAATCGGAGGGCTTCTCTTGGCTTTTCATCCCTGCTCTTCTCTCTGCAGCCTGATTCTCTTCTACCACAAACGAGGGCAGGTGGCCTCACTGGACATGTGCTGTAGGTGAGGTGCGTATATAGTAGGGGAAATGAAGGGGAGGAGGGAGGGATCATGCAGAAGTCAGAAACAAATCCCTTCCAGGGCCAGCCAATGAAGCGGAGGATGCAGCAGAGTGTGTGCAGGTCCTCAACTCTCACCCAGACTTGGCTTTGGAGGTGGGGAGACTGCAGGGAAGAGGGCAGCTAGGGAAGTGCTTGCTCTTTTGAAAGTGGGCAACAGACACTCGGATCCTCCTGATGGCTACCAGACAAAAAAATGTGGCTGAGGATTGTTGCTGTATTTCTTTAAAAAGATATCAGGAGTCTAGATTTTTATGTGAAATTTTTCATTTTTAAAATTTTATTAGTGCATTTTAGAAAAAAAATTAGGTGAGCAGGGAAAACGTGGGGCTTTGGGTCAGATGCAGGCAGTTTGTGATCTGGTGTGAAGCACCAAGTAAGGTGGGGTCTGCTGTCCACTGCTCACTACCTGGACGCCGCTGCAGGTCAGGTGGGCCCGGGTTCCCACTGCCTGCTCAGCTGTTCTAGCCTCGCCCACCCTCATGCTGTTTCATTGCCTGTCCGAGTCTGGGGTCTGCATGGCCCTACACCTTGGATGGTGGAGTTCCTGGCACTGCGCACAGCCAAGGATTGTCCAGGTTCCTACTTCCACCCCAGGAGGGAGAGGAAAGCTGTGCTGGGGGTTCCCAGAAGCTCTCCCCTCCTCACCCCCACCTGACACAGGGGTTCAAATCTCTGGCTGAGTTTCCCACCGGGATTCTTCTGAGCGGCCTCCAGCCCTTCTCAACCTGCGGACTGACCCCCCAGACTCCAAGCCACACTCTCAGTCTAGGGTTCCACCTCTGCAGGATGGCTTCTCTGTCCCTGGAGGAAGGAAGACGGCTTCATAGTACTCCACTCCTGCTCCCCTCTGGCGGAAAGGGCACTTTTTTTCCTAGACCTGCGATGACTATTAAGAAATTACATCCGCTAAAGAGACGTTTGCTTGTGCAAGTGGGTGGTGCTTGTGAATGGTCCTCACGGCCTTGGGTAGAATGGGGTACTCGCCACAATGTGACAGATCAGGTCCCACAGGGACAGAGCAGGAGGGCTCAGAGACCAGGGCAGTGATCTGGCCTTGGTGGTGCACATGGGAGCTTGTGACCGAGGAGCGCAAAGGAAGCTTGGGACCCACGTGCCCCGAGGCAGGTCGGGAGGTGGCAGGGCACTCAGTGTCCGGGAGGACCTCGGGGTCCTGCTCCTTCTCAGAGCAGCCGTGTCCCATGGTCTGAGATGGGACCCAGCCTCCACCCTGCTCTGGTTGTAAGTCAGAAATGATAAGGGGCCAAGTAGCCCAGCACTGTGTTGCTGGTCCTGCTTCCATCATGAGATTCTCATTAGGGTCAGATAGGTACTTTTGAGACAACTTCCTATTTCTTTTCTAGGAAACACAGAGTTCGTACCTGGTGGAGCCCCTTGGCTTGTGGGGAATATGGAGGCAAGTCTGTCTGACATCCTCCCTGTCATCCAGACACCTAGGCTCTTCGACCAAACTCCCTTTTCAATAATGTCCTTGCCAGGATTCTCCTATCAGCTTCCTTCTCTTCCAGCATGATTCTGTCTGTTGCCAGTTCAGCTGTGAGGTGTTTCATGAGATTAGGAAGGATGATGAGTGGTGCTTGAAGAGGGTGTAGCAGGGGTCAGCCAAATCTGG
The DNA here is from genome assembly GCA_004026905.1 of Hystrix cristata. Lineage (NCBI taxonomy): Eukaryota > Metazoa > Chordata > Mammalia > Rodentia > Hystricidae > Hystrix > Hystrix cristata. The sequence continues at coordinate 93,798 of PVJO010001903.1, forward strand.
CTGTCTCTTGTTTTTGTAAATAAAGTTTTATTGAAACACTTGCCTATCTATTTACATGTGGCCTATGGCGTTTGTCCTACAATGGCAGAGTTGGGCAGTTCTGACAAAGACTCCGTGGCCCTCAAAGCCTAAATCATTGACTATACGACCTTTTACAGAGAGCGTCTGCTGATCCTCGGAGCAAAGCAGCGTTGGGCTGAGCCAGCTCGTCTGACTTCCAGCCCAGCCCTGATGTCCCCTGGCTGGGACACTGTGGGGACCACTGGACTTCAGTCTATGGATCTGTGCTAACACTGCCCTGCACAGGCGTATAGAAATCCCAGTGGATAATAAACACAAAAGCCCTTTCTTTATAAACCATAGCCTGCTGCATGAATGCTAGAAATTGCCGCTTCTTCTTTCTTTCGAGCCTTTCAGATTGCTCTAGTTCCTTAATTTGATTCTCTTTGGTTATTTCTGTGGCTGCAATGAGAGCTATTAAAACCTGCAATTTGCAGGCAGTGTTAATGCTAATTTTCTAGTCAGCCGACCTTTCTGTAGGCTGTCAAATGACAAAGATATTTTAAAATAAGCATGGGTTATGTAAAAGAATTGGTTCATGAATGAAGCTCACAGTCACATATTTTACTCTAACAGTTAAAAAAAATTCCAGTTTTTCTGTATAGTCTCTGTTCAGTGAAGAAATTGCACCTGACCGGTAACTATATTTAGATCCTCCCTGCCACCTCCTTGGCCATGCGAAATTCTATCTGGTTGTAGCAGCAGTTTTGTGCATGCGCATAGCGAGAGAGGCCCGAGCACACGCAGGAGGGCGCATTGACCTGGGTCAGTGCTCGGACACCGGGCCTCGGCTGCTGAGAGCCCAGCTGGTGAGTGGAAAGGCAGGGAGCCTGATAAGGCAGTGGGCCGCACAAAGCTTTGTTGGGGGTGGAAGGAGCAAATAGTCCAGATTACAGGTACAAAGCAGTGTCACATATGGAGGCTTAATTTAGGGCAGAGTGCCTCCCCACAGGACGGTAATTTGTAGAGGCAGCAGAAATTGCCTGAGGCTGCAAACTTGGGGCCCTTGGGTTCAAATAAAGCCTGAAGACTTGCTTCGTTTGGCTTGCTTCGTGGTGTGCGTGTGATTTTTTAATGTGTTATTTGAATGTCTTTAGGTGAAGTTGCTTGTTATGCTTCACTTCCTGTCTCCATAACTTTCTCATGTGTTGTGTATAGCTGGTTGATGTGCCCTGAAAAACTTAGATATGCCTCATTTCACTAAGTAATGGCGGTCTTTGTTGCCAGGTCAAATACAGCAACACAGCCGTCTCGTTACAGTGACTTGCTGCAAGCCAGGACAGATGACCCAGCCCCTTCCCTTCTCATGCTCTTGGGGAGAGACTGTTAAATCTGATAAGGGGCCAGGGCCCAGACAAATGGAAAGAGTTCCTAGCAGAGCTCTGGTATCCGCAGGGGGACCAGGGCATGTCCGGGAAGTCAAGCAAAGCCGCATAACCAGGAGGAGCCATGGCCCAGAGAAAGTGTCTACCGGGCTCCTGGCCGCCACCCGCCCCCGGATGCTCTTACAAGGCCCTTTGGCTGTGGCGCCGGGCTGCTTCTCTTGCTGGGCCTGGCTTGGACTGTCTCGGGAACCCAGTAAAGCCGAAACGCTAACAGCAGGGAGGCCTGGAGGTTTGCAGATGTTGGAGACAGGAGGATTGTACTGCATCGTGGGTTAGTTTCTTTCTTTCCTGTTCCTTGTCTTCCTTCCAGCAAGGCAGTGATGGGATCAATTGTGAAGACTTGCTCAAGTTCTGGCCTGAAAATTCTTTGCTGGGTGGAGAGAGTGATCTTTGTTTGTTCCTGACCATTGCAGCAGTGATGAGGGCAGGAGTAAAGGACACTATTTCTTTGTGCCCCCCGTACCCGCTGGAGTCATGTGAAGGTTATGGACTCCTTCTCTGAATTGAGATTTTTAAATGCATAAAGTACATGGGCTTTTGAAAGAAACTTACCGAAGTTTTATTACTCAGCATCGAGTCTAGTAAATACCTTTGTTTGAAAGCAACGAGTGGTATAAACAGTGATTTGAAATACCAGCAACAACTGCAGAGTAGTTTTAGAGAAGGTGTGATTTCTGTTAGTGACGGAGTCATGGCTAATCCTCCTTCTCCTGAGGCTTGTTAATAATTGAAGGGAAAGCCAAATAAATATCTATTGGAGGTTAGTAAAGATTACCCATCTGACACATGGATTAATAAACATAACTGAGAGTCTTTGCTGGTGATTTCCCATTAAGTAAGATGTCAGTTTAGGCCTGTGATATTTGTATTCTATTGTGTTCAGAAAATATCCCTCCATTTTTATTGTATTAATTATTTTTAAAATGGATATTGAACTTTTTTTTTGGTATCTGTGGAGTGACATTTTTCTCACTAGTGCTATTAATGTGATAAATTATATTAATGAGTCTCTCGACACTGAACTCTCCTTCATGAGATCAATCTTCCCTGATCTTTTCACTTGATAATACCTAAATTCTTACTCCATTGCCTGAGCATTTGTGCACTGATCAACTTGTGCTCCCTTCCTAGCATTTCTCTGCACTGCAGGATCCGCCTTGCCTGAACTTCCTGACCATCACAACCCTCCAGCCCTCCACCACACTGCCTGGGCCACTTGCCCACACACTGGAACCTGAGAAGCCCCTCCCATTTGGGCTGTTGTTCAAATATGGCTAGTTGTGGATCCTCAGATCTATGTGGACCCTTTCCTTTTGGAGTGAGTTCTTGTAGGTGATTTCTAAATGTCTTGGCTCTTATAGTCATGAGATTCCCATCTGTTTGCCCTGAGTTGCTCCCACACAGCTATGAGACTCTTGCCAATGTTGTAGATTTGGACTTACCTACCCATATTCTGAGATTCTTGGGAATATTTTATTAGGGAGTCAGCTTTCCATTACTGTGATAAATACCTGAAATAATCCAGTCAGCCCATGGTTGCTTGTCCCCATTGCCTTTGGGCCTGCGAAGAGGAAGCACATCATGGCAGGGAGCATGTCGTTGAGCAAGTGCTCAATTCATGGTGGCCAGGAAGCAAAAAGAGAAGAAGAGGAATAGACCGAAGGCCCACGATCCCCTTACGGGCATGCTCCCAGTGACCTAGCCTCCTCCCATTAGACCTCACCTCTCAGAAATTCCACCATCTCCCATTTGTCCCAGGGTCTGGGGACCAAACCTTTAATATGTGTGCCTTTGGGGTACACTTATGCAAACCACAACAGCTAGTTGCATTTAAAATGGTGTCTATGGAATTTTTTCCTTTGATTTGCTAGATCAATCTACATTTAGGTCACATCTTGCAAGCAGATGAAATCTTCATTACCATTTTAAATTTTTGGTATATGTTGGTCTAGTTAAGCTTTCTATTTATTCTTGTGTCAATTCTTGTAGTTTTGTACTACATCAGTGTGGGCCCACTAGAGTAATGGATTTAATACAATACAATATAATATATACAATATATCTATAAGGTGGACTTACAATGGCTGCCTGCAGAGTCAGAAGTGGAAGAATACAATGGGGCTCTCTGCCCCCTGCAAAGCCAAACGATCCAGTCAAAGGTGGAAGACCTGGAGCTCACTGCAGAGTCCCATTGGAAGCCAAAGGGTCTATGTTGGAAGGTTGAGGAATCTGTGCCAGAAGGCTGACGAGTCTGGGCCGGAAGCCTGGAGGTGGACGTCCCAAGGTGATAGTGAAGACCAGAGCCCCTCCAAGAAACAGAAGCGAGCCTTCTTCTTTGCTCCTGTTATCCCATCCAGGCTACCAGCCTCTCGGGTGGTGCCACGCATACCCAGGGCGGGTCTTCTGTCTTCAGGAAACCCGTTCGGCCTCACCTAGAAGGATGCTGAGGCAATCAGCTGGGCGTTTCTTACTCAAACTGACACAGCCGTTGAGTAGCACATGTTCTTTTCCAGAAATTTTTCATTTCACCTTGATTTCAGATTTATTTCTTATATTTTAAATGATGTGTGCATGTTTGTGTGTGCACAGTTACTTCCTCTTTCTTGTTCTTGTTTTGTTCACTTCATCCTTTGTCTTTCTCTCCGGCTCATGGACAGGCTCACAAGAAGTCTTTTATGCTGTAACTTGGATTTATTGGACATCAGCCATCATCTCTCTCTGATCACACTCCAGGCCAAGCTCTAGCTGGTTTTCTTTCTGCACCACATTTTTTGGGCCTGGCTGTTTCTGCCTCTACCTGGGCCCTGCTTCGACTCTCCTGCCCCCGGATACTGGGCCCTGCGATGCTCACCGGGAGGGCTTGAGGAGGAACTGGGACCCAGGGACAGATGGGCTGCAGGTGATAGGGTACTGCAGGTGAAAGCTTCCTATCAATCCCTTGGAGTGGGGCTGCGGGACCACGGGGAGCTGAAGTGGAGACCAGGAGCGGTGCTACTAAAGGCAGGAGCTGGTCAGGAGAAGAGCTGGGACTAAAGTGCCTTTGGAGCGCGTCTTTGGGTTGTCAGCAAAACCTGCAGGCATCGCCAAGACAAGGGCTGTTGCGAAATCCTGAGGCAGGGTTCCAGGGTGTGGGGCAGTGGAAGGAAGGGTAAGAATGGAGATGGGAGGGCAGCACAGAAAGATAAAGTCCCTTGGGAGGTGGCAGTGGTGCCTTTGTGGGGAAGCGAGACAAAGTAAGAGGGCTGGGCTCTGACGCTCCCCGCCCCCAGCAGCTCCTTTCATTTCTGCTGGCTTTGTCAGGGGGCAGGGTTGCTGTGAGGGCCTCCCACAACTGGGCCTGGAGGCCGGGCCAGCAGGTGCTGCTCAGCGCCACCGCCTGCATTTTAAATCTGTCTGTGTTATCACTGCAAAACCTCGCAGCAGATCCCTGCTCAGCTCTGCATTTGACCTGTTAATCACTTAAGCAGTGTGGTATAAAGTGCATGAACCCCAAACTTACCCGTCTCCTCTCTCTTCAAGACTGAGGACACCAAGAAAGGAGAAATTTCCAGGTACTGCAGCTCTTAAAAGCCCAGCCTCCCACCCCCAGCGATCTGAAGGTGTCTTGGGTCATTGTGCTGAACCCGAAACCACCTTGGGTTCCAGGAGAACCAGAGCCTCGCAGGGTGAGGTCCCCCCCAGCCGAAGCAGGTACCCTGTGACGGAAGCCAGGCTGCCCCCGCCCAGTAGGTGAGATGGGAAGAACCAAATTGTCCCCTTAAGGAACAATGGCACCACCAGAGCCTCACAGAGCCAGTCCTGAGACAGCTAATAGCTACCCACCAGGCCACGGCTAGACCACGGTCACCTGTGCCGCCAGCTATGTGAGTCCCAGCCCTTGCCTTTACTCCCTTTTTCTGTAAAACTCCAAAGCTTCTGCCAGTCCCTCAAAAACAGAACTTGAGTCTCATCTGTGTTTCGTGTGATGATTGATCTGTTCTGCTCTCTCCACTGCTCCTCTCCTCGACTGGCATTCGGGGACAAGGGTCCAGGCCTGGTCAGCCAGGTGGTTGGAATCTCTGGAGCTGAAGTTTTCACCCTGAAACTCTAGCACCAGCCCTGTGGCAGCATCTTACCTCCCTCCTGCCAACTCCTATGTCGCATTTCCTTTTGCCATGTCACCTCCTTAACTCTCTCAGAGCCTGTAAAATCCAGCTCAAGAAGGTCAGATTTTTTCACGAGTGTCTGATTAGAAAGTAACAGCAGTGACACTGGTGTCAGTGACCCCTTCCATGAAGCAGGCAAAGAGGCATTTTTATTTAATCAGATTCTTCTCTAGGCAACTCAGACGTCTGGGCCTCCTACCACAGCTCAGCGGAGAACCACCCGGGAACATGTGTGACTAAATCTCTCCTGAATGGAAATCAAACAAGCCACAGTGGCATATACTAGGGATGGCAAGATTATTGCCAAGCAAATAGCCTCGTGTTCCATCACTACCTTCCCATGCCTACTAGAGTCTGAGGCACCAAATCCCCTTTGTCTGTGGCATGCGAAGGCTGGCGGCATCTCACAGGCACAGAGGGCGCTTCCAGCGGGACTTGGGACATGGAGAGCCTGCTTAGACACGCACTCTGTTTGCAGGAGCCCTGCTTCCTTGTTCTTTTAATTTTATTAGTATATGTTTGCCACACATAATGAATCTCTTCATCGTTGGGTATCGGTACATACATACGGTAGCTTGACGCTTTTTACTGCCCTCCACTCCCTCCCATCTTCCTCTATCCCCAGATCTCATTTCCAAGTCTGCCTCCCTGTTTGCTCCATTTCTGCATGAACTGTCTCCTGTGACTTCCCGGAGGGGTCTCCCCCACTGGGGTCAGCTAAGAGCCTTCCCGAAGCTCTCCTCAGCTCCCGGAGTGCTGAGCACCTAACAAAGTCTGTGTTCCCCTCTCTCTCAGTTTCCAGGCTCCTTGAGGACAAGGCCTGTATCTTATTTATTGCCTGTGGAATCACCAGAGGGTCTGTTTTGTCACCAGATGGGTCTGGGGGCCTTCAAGAGGAGATGGGGACTCGGCTCGCCCCACTCCCCAGGGTAGGTTGAACATTTGCTGACTTCCGTGCCAAGGAGATAATTCTCGAGATATGTCAGTGAGAGGCAGAAAGAAGTTTATTAGGCAGGAAGAAGCACGCACTTGGAGGGGACTGCGGGCTCTCAGATGCGAGGTGCATTATGGTGTGGAGTGGGGCATATTTATGTGGTCTTCGGTGTCTTTAAGACAGTGATCTGCGATGTACATTCCCACCGTCAGATCGCCAGTTTGGCAGGTTGTGTCAGAATGCTGACCAACTGCATCTGTCGGAGGTGAGGCTATTCTGGCTACTTCATAGTACTGCTTATCTGAGTGGGGAGGTCTGGGGGAGAAAAGGAAATTAGTAGTGAAAAGCAGGATCCAGGGCCCAATTTACAGGCTTACTGAGTCTTTAACACTCTCGGGAATTTTTTTTCTTTTGGTGTGAGTTCCCTGGAAGGGAAAAAGGAATTTCAACCTCGGGTGATTTATGTGTCCTGAAACTCAGTTACAAAATTACAGTTTTTCTTGTCTCCTACCTAGGTTTATTTCTTTGACCCAGGCTTCAGTGCAAAGTCTGACTCTGCAGGCAGTGGCCAGGAGCTTGCCAAGGGCAGGCTTCCCTGGGAAGCCAGCGCTGATGCTGAACGGCGCCCTGGCTGAAGTAGACGTCAGGGCATGGACGTTCTGGGACCAGGGAGGGCATCACAGATGCCAGCACTCTGAGAGTTAGGGAACACTTATGTTAGAAGCAGGTGTAGCTACCACCTTTTCAGACGCAGGGTCTTATTCGTAGTCCAGGCTGGCCTTGAACTCAGTTAGTTGCCTAGTCTGGCCTCTTAGAGGGCCTCCTGCCTCAGGCTCCCGAGTGATGGGATTACACATGTGCGCCCCCTTTCTCATTTTCTTTTTCCTTTGGTGCTGGGGGTTGAACCCAGGGTGTTAGCACTGAGTTACATTCCTAGCCCTTTTTAAATATTTTTTTTTAATTTTGAGGCAGTCTCACTAAGTCACTAAGTTGCCCACAGTGTGCTCGAAGTCTTGATTCTCCTGCTTCAGCCTCTCAGAGTGTAGGCATTGTAGGCGTGTGTCCCTGTGCCTGGCTTACAATTTTTTTAAGTAGGCAAGTTATTATGATTTTGGCTACTAGAAAAGCCAGTTGAAAAGTAAAAGTAACAGGATGGTAACTTGTATGTAGTTAAATCAAAAAAGGTATATAAGTAACCAAAAAAAAAAAAAACTGCTTGAATTTTTCTTTTCTTTGAATTGGATGATTATATTGGCTTTAGAGTATGGCATCAAGAGACTGCAATTTATTTGGATATATTGGTAGTTTTTTTTTTTTGTTTTTTTGGTGCTGGGGATCAAACTCAAGGCCTTAACTACTGAGCTAAATCCCCAACACTATTGGTAGATTTTTGAAGACCAGTATTTCATCTCTGTTCATGTTCTAGAACACAGTCCTCTCTAAAATGGATTCAAAGTTAACCCACCTTATTTCCATATGAGGTGACGTTGATAAGGAGGTGCTGACACATGCAAACATCCTGGCAAAATCCTGGACTTCAACACAGATGGCCAGAAAAGACAAAGTATGTTTTCAAAACAGCAGAAGCAGGCTTGCTGCAGGCCATTCTCCCAGGTACTGCGTTCCACCCATCTTGGTCTTCTGGATGCTGTAACAAGACGCGGCAGACTGAGTGGCTTGTAAACAGAAATGTATCTCTCAGTTCTGGGGGTGGAAATCCAAGACCCAGGTGCCGGCAGAGCAGCGCGGCTTCCCGCGAGCAGATGTCACCTTCTTGCTGTGTCCTCCACGGCAGAGAGTAACATGAAGCTTTCATCTCTTCTTGTAAAATTCTACTGGTGAGGCCTCCACCCTCCTAACTTAATTTCCTCCCAGAATGAGAAAAAAACTTATTCCTAACACTAAACTACTTTACAAATAATAGTGAAAGACCATGAAAAGCAGGGGTAAGGATGCCTGTTAGTATTATTTAGCAGTTGTTTGGAAATTCTAGCCCAAACAGTAAGTATAGAATAAATAAGAGGTATACATATTGGAACGTAAGAGACCCAATTATTTGCAGACGTTTCGTTCATCAGCCTAGAAGGCCTAGTTTAGCAATTAGAGAACTATCAGAATGTGGTAAGGTTGCTATAAAATAAATGTGCAAAAATATTTTCCCCACACTAGCACAAATTAAAAAATAGAATATGAAACAATTTGCCCTAGGGAAAAAGAAATAAAATAATACACAAACTACAAATATATCGAACACAATGTATATATAAGCTGTATAAAAAAAATGGAAAAGTATCAATGGAGAACATAAATAAGATTTAAAACCTGTGTTGGTCCCAAGAGGGCAAGGCGGGACCCAGTAGACACCACACACTTGGTTTTCATGCAGCAAAGAACCCTGAACTTACAGGATTGCCGCTTTGTTTTTATTTATTTTTTGTTGGTACTAAGCATTGGACCCAGGACCTGTCCACTGAGGTACATCTCCACCCCTCTTCTTAGTTTTGAGAACGTGCCTCACTAAGCTGTGAAGTGGCCCAGGCTGGAATTGAACTTGCAAGCCTCCTGCTTCAGCCGCCCTGAACATTGGGCCTACAGGCGTGTGCCACCGTGCCTAGCCTAGAACCTGAAGTTTTATAATGGACAGAGGGAGATTTGATCCATACCTGCCCTTTGCTCTGCAGGGAGGCGAGGTAGCCTTTATTCACTGCTCTCCACTACCTACAGCCCTTTGAAGAGATCGCAACACCTCTACTCACAGATGCAAGATACCCAGAGGATTATTTTCAACAAAACCCACCCTCATTTCTACACTCTCTTGGCTTCTGGAAAGTTTCCCCATGAACGTGCCATTTCTTCTGCACTCTAATTGATACAGCTGAGACTGGTGGCAAATCTATTCTAAGTCTGTCTTGCACAGCGTTTAGTTAAGGCTGCCTCTAACAGGGATCCAGGCCTCAAGATGGGGTCAATTTACAGGAGGGACATTATACACCCCTCAGGGCCCCAGATCCACCCGGCTGAACAAATCCCATAAGCCATCAGCATATAGCTACAAATTCAATTTTGCCACCTTAAATTTCTGTATTGATTTTTCTATTTGGCCTGAGACATTAATCTATCTATGGCTAGAGTTATTAGTGATTGCACACTCTGTCTTGCGACACAAAGAGGAAGTCCAGGGGAATTTTGACATCCACAGAGCTCTAGCAAGTGAGTTGAGGCCTAAGCCTAACCCTAAGCCTAATTCTAAACCCTAACCCAACCTAACCTTAAACCCTAAACTCTAATTTAAACCTAAGCCCTAATCTCTGACCCTAACCCCTGACCCTAATCCTGTGTCAGTCCAAGAGAAGCCAAGGAGCAGAATGAAGTCTGAACTCTTCAGGATCCCTGTGGATGGGCTGTCGCTTGGAAGCTGGCCTTGGGAGAGAAACACACATCATGCCAGGAACGACCAAGGTAGAGTCCTGAATTTTCCAAACAGATATCTAAAACTCTCACTCTTTTCGTTCTGACCATTATCTGGGAAATAGCGGAGAAAGGATGAGCCCTGTTGGAGACAACTGCATTTGGTGACTGAGTACACTTATTAAGGTCTATACACCAGGAACAGATGAGGAAAATTGAGTCAGAATTCTTCTTAAGTTGCTTTTTAAGGGTGTCTGTCTACCTGTAGCAATCCTGGATGCCTGTGGATGGTAGGTCCTCAAGGGCCACCTTCGAGGCCTTATTGCCCACTCTTAAGTATCATTTGTAATAAGGGGGATGCCACTGTGAGACTGAATGGTGCAGGAAGCTGAATGCCCAACAGAAATTTGCCTCTAGGGCTGCGATGGCATGGCCGATGTCGGCTGACAAGACTGGAATTGAACCCTAAGCAAGTGTCACAGCCAAGGGGCACCACTGATAGCTCCTTGAGTTCAGTGGTCCACCAGAGTCTGCCATTTACAGGGACAGACAGGGCCGTGGCCCACGCGGTGTGGCCTCCCTCACTGCAAAAGAGTCGACTGGCGGCATCACAAGCCTGGCACCCGCCCGACCGTGTGCACACTGGGCTTGTTGACCTAGACTGTGGCCTCTGTGGCCGGACGCGCTGCCACAAGGTGCAATCTCAGCTTCCTGCCAGCAGGTGTCACCAGACATGGGCTTTGCCCCGGGTCCGTGCGCGTGCCCCCAACAGCTCAGACAGCGTTGAAATTCACTCCCGTGGTTTGTGAGAGGTGTCTTTACTCTTTCAGTTTGAAGTTCTCCAAGTGGCAGATCAAACAGCTAGGCCATTGGCAGTAGCCCAAGAGGTAGCAAGAGTGTGGCAAGGTTCTCCAAGGAGGTGCTTCCCAGAGCCATGCCGACCAGGCAGAGCGGCCCGGTCACTTCAGTCCCGTGTGGCTGGTGCCAAGGGTGGGCTGCCTCGGCCTGGTCGACACTGCCTCTCTGAACCACTGTGAGCAGGCCCAGGTGTGCGGGAAAACCTGCAGGGTGATGATGTCTTTCAGTCAGCAGCTTTGCTTTAGATATTGGGGGGGGGGAGAGGCGGCTTTCCCGGGGGCTGGTAACTCTTGTTATGTGACGTAGAGCTATTCTTGGGGCCAGGCTGGCTATAGCCCCCTAGTTAGGCATTGGATCTGAGTTGACCCACACCTAAATGGACTATTAAATCACATTCGTAAAACCTGCATGGTCCAGGTGTTCAGTTTGGCCAGCGGCCCATTAGAAGGCTGTCAGCTGCTCTTGGCAAGGGCGTATGGTGTGGGCATGATGATGGTTTTGCAAGCTATCCCCACAGGGAAAATAGGTTAAGGCACATGGGACCTCTGTTTTATTTCTTATTACTGTATGTGAATCTGTCTACAATAATCTCAAGATTAAAAAGTTTAATTAAAACAACTTTTTTTTAAAAGGAGTTATCTGGTAGCCATGTGAGGGAGACGTGATTCCTGAGCCCAAAGGTTGCCTTTCTTTGTGAGAGACTTCAGGCCATCCACTTATCAGCCAAGGGCCTCGCATCTCAAAGGTGGTACTGAGTTTGTGGGCATGAAGGTACCAGCCCCGAGCACGGCCTGCACATGGGTGGGGAACAGCAGTCAGTGGTGGAAGCCACAGCAGTAGCGCACTGATCATCCTGAAGGACTCTCCCACAGCAGGCCCTGCCTAGACCTGGACAGGTGAATTCAGGCGGGACCCTCTACTCCCAGACCAGACCGAGGTGACAACTGGGGGCGCTGTCCAGCAGAGCTGTGTGACAGTAGGCCTCTCCACCCTCCACAATTCTTTCAGCATATTCGGATGGGAATACAGGCCTCTGGTCCTCTTTGGGGACTGGGAGACTTTGGCCTCCCTGGATCACGTGAGGCCAGGGCAGAGCACCAGGGCAATCTGGGACGCAGAGGGGATCAGCCTTGTGCTAGTGAGCAAGGCACAAGGCCTTTGAGTTTCCAGTGGCACGGCGGCTGCTAGCTTCAATCTCACCTCCTGTCTCTCAGCCTGTGCCACTGTCAACAAGCAGGACAAGAGGAGACACTTACGGCTCCTCTCCTTCTCAGCCACCACTTGGGTGAGAGCAAAGACAGCGTACCTGTGTCTTGGCATCCTCTATTTGGCCCATGAGGCTCCCGTCCCTTCTCCTCTAGAAAGCCGCGTCTCTGTCCGCAGCTTACCCTCGTGGCCAAGCTCTGCCATGTGCATGCAATTTTAACTGACTTGTCTGTGGTGAATGAGTCTGTGCAGTTTCAGAGCTGCTGAGAGAAGACATGAGACTTTGGGGTCAGAAACAAAGGATGCTTTCACTCCCGGCACCACGAAAAGCGTGACATTTATGTTTGCATCGATTCTCCCTGCCCCCAAGTCGCTCAGGGTGACGGGCAGGGCTCAGGTGCTGGCTGCGAGTCTGAATCTCGGCTGAAGGACCCTGAACCTGGAACTCAGTACTTTACAAGAAGCACACTGACTGGCCTGAGCTTTGCCCTAGAGAGAGAGAGCAAGAGACGTTGTCTACACTGTGGACACTCTTCCCCTGGGAAGACACTTTCTGTCCAGCCTCCAAGGCTGTTTACCCTACAAACATCCCAGAAAAGACCATCTGGAGCAGAGTCTGTGCCCCTGCTCGAAAGATGTTCAGAAATGTGAGAGCACACGGGCATTGGCTTGAACGCGCTTGTAGAAAATAAACAAATCCAGAATTAATCATTTTGCATTTGGGGTTTTAGAAAACCAGCTGCTAAGTATCATTTTATTAAAAAGCTTAAAGCAGTAGGATGATGGATAAGTGAATTATTCACTTTAAAACCTCAAGATAATTTAAGCTTGAATACCTCCCTTTTAGTATGCATCATTAAAAAATTCCAGGGAAGGTCACTGATGAATCTCTCAGTCTAATTGATATAATTTTATATTAACTTTACTATTAAATCTTCTATTTGAATTTATCCAATTATCCAAGTAATGTTTCAAAAGCACTCAAACAAACTAAATAACAAAAGAGATTTAATGTCTACCACAGAAAAATAAAGTATTGAATATGTTAGCTCTAGGATTCATATTTTTTTCAAGAAAATGTTGTAAAGTCAGTGAAAACTCACCACTGTTGAAGACTTGGAAGAAATGTATTCGCTTTAAAATGCTTTTTCCCTCTAAGCCTCAAGCATGCTGATAGGCATCATCCAACTGAGAAACTGATCACTGTACTAAAAAGAGAAATTCAGATTTCTCATCTTATTTACCCAGAGTTGAGAGAGGCTTCTATTTCCCACTTAGATGTTACTTCTAAGACCACAATAACTAAAACAGCATAATGAAAAAGTACTGACATAGATTAATTACTTGGAATTTCACATGTGATAAGGATAGAACTTAACATTGATAGGATAACAATTGAAAATCCAATAAATTTTTAAATGTACATGCTTAACTATTTTAGGAGAAAATTCACTTAGGATCATAATGAGTTCTACGATGAGTCCTACACAAAAGTAAATGGACTAACATTTGGAGGTAAAGTAAGGTTTGATCCCTCTGTTCGCTGTCCTCTGAGCTGGTGGTGGGATAGGCTACGAGGTTTGCTTTGTAAGACGTCTTGAGGACAGCAGGCTTTCCTGCCCTGTAAGACATGCTCTTCTCGGGCTGAGTGCTTGCCAAGGCTGCTCGCTGTCCGGCTCCAGCTGGCCGCGTGTGGACACGTCCACAGGCCGCACACGGGGCTGGACTCAAGCGGAAATGTGCAGCAGCGGTCTGCTTTGTCTCCTTGTGTGCTTGTACTTTCTCCAGTGCTGAACAGAATTTAAGACGTGCTCTTGATTCACAGTAGAAGTCCACATTTAGTTTTGTGCTGTGGGGGCCTATGAAGCTTCAGTTTGGGTTCTTACCGTGCAGATGGCTTTGCTATTGGATCCCTGTGATGCGGGCATTTGCCAGGCCTCCTGCCTCTTCCCTGTGCCCCTCTTTCTTCCTAGTCTTAATTTCCGTCTTTATAAACTGGCAGCTCTGCTGGGCTCCAGCTGCACCCCCACCTTCTCCTCCACTCTGCCAGCCCGACTTCCGCCAGATTCCTCCTAACTTGTGTCCAATTCCTCCTTGTCGGAATAATCAGTACAGTTTTTTTCTCTGTGAGCTCCACCCTCAGGGCTGGACCGCGCCGGGGGTCCCGGGGCCGCGCACCCTCTCAGACCGTCCCCGACCCACAGTGGGAATGCATCGGCTCTGCACGGGTCTGCAGGGCAGAGGGGCACAGGCAGCTTTTCTGTTTCTAACCTGGTAGAAATGCTGAGGATTAGCACGAAATCATGATTGTTTTGATATGTATCGGTGCCAGGTGAAGATTTGGTTTTAAATAGCGCATCCTTTGAAGGAAATTCCACCTGTAAGTGGTTTATCGAATACCTGCTAGACGTCACCAGCCATGAAGCCCGCTCCATTCCACATCGGGGCTTCCACAGTCTTTCAGGTAAAACACAGCAACCCTGCGAAAAGATGCATGTGCTAATGTGCGTCCCGTCTTTTCACTTCATCCGTTGGTTTCTTCCTCTTCTTTATGTGCCCCCCGCCAGCCTCACCACCTTGCTCAGTTCAGGAGGTTAACCGAAATTGTCTGTGAGGCCTTGAAGGCAGAGAATATCATCAATTTGCTCCCAAGTGCCTTGACTGAATGCGGGGAGTGAGTAGCGGGAGCCGGGGATAAGTGAAATAGCCTGGCTGGAGGAATCCGACACCTCGCTTGCTGGCAGTAGATGCATTTTTCATAGCCTCCATCTGATTTCCTAGAATCATATTTTCTATGAGATCTTTAAAAATTCCTCTGAGCTGAGATAGCTTACTTCCGATTAAGAATAAACGATGTAGGTAAATGGACAGGGAGAGGTTGAGCCGGATGGGCTGGTGGGCAGGGGTCTGTGTGTTCTCCCTCACTTGGGGTCAGGGGCCCCGCAGCGCCTGTCGACTGCTTTACAAACGCTTGTTCGTTACTCTCTCTTCACAGCGTGTCCGGGAGGCTGAGAGATGGCCTTATTTCCGCTTGAATAGGAAGCAGTAAATGGGAAGTTGGCAAACAACGCTGAGCAGACTGCAGCAAAGTGCGATGAATCACCTCTGAGCTTTGGGGGGCCGGGAGACCCATCTGCAAACCACAGACTGGCTATTAGAACATCCGATAGCTGCCAGGGGACGTCATCAGGTGCTTTACTCTGTACTGTGGACGTGCACATTTGGAGGCTCTTCACTCAAAGAAACTGGGTTTTGGTGCTGACTATTAGCCACTGATAGAGTCAGTTAACTGAAGCACGTACTTACCATGCTGGTGTCTACCGCGATTGATACGGAAGTAGCACGATGTACGGGCTTCATAACCAACTTCGAGGACTCTGCCTCCGAGCTGGTGACTCCACGGCATGCATACTGCCCTCCCTACTCTTCTGCCCAGCAGACGTCACTAAGAAATCACACTTCTCTGCCCAGCTCGGGCCGTGTCTTTAGAAACTCTCTTATCCCACCTTGCAAGGAGTCTCTGTCAATAAAGCGAGCATTGCTCAGCTGCATCTAGTTAATAAATTCCCTGGACAGAAAGATCTAAATATCCTGGCACTGAGGCAGGCTCGGTATCCAGTGGAGAAGGGGACAGATGTGGCTCCAGCCCTCATGGGTTGACCTTCTAGCAGGGACAGTGGATGTGAGCAGGCAGTCACACAATAGTGCATTTAATCATGGTTGTGAGAGGAGCTGCAAGGAGCAGTGAAGGGTACCAGCGGGCCTCAGTGTTCTCAACTGTTAAATGGGCACAATGCCATGCCTACCTCAAAGGTGCCTCTGAGGACCAAATGAGGCAGTGTATGCACAGTTGGCAGCATAAGGTCCGGGGCACAGCAAGCACAGTGCGATGTACTGTATATTATTATCAGTGATGTAAAGTAGTGTGCACACACGCTCTCTTTGGTCCCTGAACCCAACATGCTGATAGCCAGAACCTCGAGATTCAGTCCAACAAGTGTGTTAGACAGGCCGAGTGTCAGCGCGTGGCGTGTGTTTCCCCACCAGCCTGCGGTTCTCTGAGAACGGGGCTCTTTTCCCATTTGGCATCTTGTGGCCTCACAGACAGCCGGGCTGTAAGGGACGGGCTGATATTTTTGAGTGAAGAAGACCGACCTTCTCATGGCCTTGGGGTAAGCATCTCGCCCTCAGTGAACCTACATCACCTACGTGCGCAGCGTAGCTCTACAAACACATTGTACTTCACTTAGCAAGAAGCAGCTGGTGATAGGAGCACATTCAGACGTGAAGCTACCTGGCGGGTTTGAGTGGTTGAATTAACTAAGTGTCTGGGAGCTGGCGGGGCCACGATCCTGATTCCCTCGCGGTTAGTCGGCCTTGCACTCGGGGTAGAGGGGCCAGTCCGGTCAGCCCACTGAACGTCCTCCACAAGGCAGACAGACATTTCTGGTCCTTGCTACAGGAGAGATGTCTGCCTGCCTGGGCAACCCTGCACGTAGCTTCCGCACGCCATCATTCTAGGCCAGGAGACGTAATAGGATGTCACTGGGTGGTGCTCCGGGAAGTCTTTTGAAGGAGGGACAAACTCAGGAGACACCTTGCAGCCCTTCTCTGTGTCTGCCATGGAGGTGTGGCCTCTCTGGGTGAGTGTACGTCAAAGCCCAAGAGGCCCCAGAGCCCCCGTCTTCGTCCACCTGAGACCAGTCCTCACTGCCTATTGGTCACTGTATGAGGGAGAAAAATTTTATTTAGTCAGTTTGCTACTGTGTAGGTTCTCTGTTAATGTGTAGCTGAATACAAACCCCACATGACACGCTTATTACAATTATGCAAACTCTAACCTTCTATATATCTTCTGTGGACTAAAAAAAATTAGTAATTGTTACATCTATGTATCTCTTCTACATTTTAGAATTTTCTGGACCAAAAGAAAACACACTGAGTGAGGAATTAATACCAACCCCATAAGAATTGTTTGAAAGCAACAGTGTTCTATGAAATAATTTCAACATCTATAGCAGTGTTGACCTACAGAAATAAAAAGAAGCCACATATGTAATTTGAAATTCACTAAAGGCCATAGTTAAAAAATAATAACAAGCAGGTGCAATTAGTGTTCGTATTTTATTGAGTCTTCAAGTCTGGTGTGTGTGCTGCATCTGCAGCCCATCTCGCCGAGGTCAGCCCATCTCGCAGTGTGCCAGCAGCTGCCTGATGGACAGCGAAGCTGCGCGGTGGCTACTCGGGGCTGCTGAGGGAATTTAGGAGCTAGCTTGCTACCACCTCTCACTTATTCACCCGTACTCGCTTCACTGTTCCCACAGACCCGCTCCCCCAAACGCTGGGTGTCCCGCTCCACCTGCCCAGTGGGTCAGCCCGGAAAGCTCTAGTCCACCTTCCCTGCCCCTCACGCTGGTCCTGCAGCAGGCACCGATGTCTGTCTCGTATCCTGCTCCCCTCGGCGCCCCCGTCCCCTGGCCTACACCCTGGCACCCGGCCCAGCCCTGGGTTCTACCACCAAGTAGAATCTGCAGTAACATGATCTTTGCTGAACAGGTATCAAATTACAACATCACACCACTGGTGTGTGACAAGATTTGCAAGGGCCAGCAGACTCTCATCAGGCCTGCCTTGACTTACCTGATTTCTCCTTGACAACTGAAGGACTTCACTGAATTTGGGCTCTTTTCTTTCTTGAAGCACTTTCCTCCCTCAGCTTTGGGAAATGTCTCTCCTGATCCTCCTCTTACTCTCTGGGTACTTTTTCCTGGGCTCTTATTCTCCACTCGGTTCCTACTATGGGGGCCTCAGGGATGCGGTCCGCACCTCTCCTCGCTTCGTTCGCTCTCTGAGCAAAGATGCTGTCTACAGTCTGGGCCCTGTGTCGGCTCGAGTGCAGGATTTGCACGGAGACAGCTTTCTTGGAAGACGATTCTGGAGCGCGGCAGTTAGGGGCAAAGGCGACTAGCATACATCCTCAGATATGCTGAGGGGAAGAGGCACCGACATGCTGGTCCCACAGCAGGAGCCAGAGCTCGGCTCCCTGGGGCTTTGTTGTACGGCGCATGACACACATCTCACGTGTGTTTGTCCCTGGGTCGGGAGGGCCAGGAGTTTATCTCTTACCATCCGAGCACTGTGAGGGCGTCCCGAGGGCAGTACCTGCCCGCACGCCTGGCTGCACAGATGGCTCCGGCAGGCCTCTCGCTGCTGCGTGGTCAGAGGAGGTGCAGGTGGAGGTGTGGCCCTCCCTGTGCACTCAGATCTGCTTGCCTCCTCCATTGAGCCCGGCGGCGTACCAGATCTTTAAATGTGTGGCCAGCCGCATGCCCGCCAGAGGTGGATAGAGTAGGGCAGCTGGGGCTAACGAGAGTCCCGCTGCGGCAGCTGTCTGCGGGCTGTCCGATGCCATCGCCTCCCTCCTGCGTCACCCTAGTGGCTTTCCCCTGCCTCGGCCAGCCCCGGAGCCTGCTGGTAACATGCCTCGTGCTGGTGGGCTAACTGGCACCTTCGTCCTTTAGGGAGCTGGGCTCTTGGCTGCCTTGCTCTTTTTCTGGCTGTGGTCGTTGAACTTTCTTATTCATCATTTCACCAAAGGAGATGCTGCCATTGAGGGACAGGAACCGTCTGAGGTGCAGGACACTGTTCCTTGCCCTGGTGCCCAGCAGGTCCCCACAGCCCGGCGTCCTAGCACCTGCTCTCTGTTTGTTTGTCCCTCCGCATGGAGAGCCCAAAGTAACCAGTGATGCTTGCAGCTTTGCTTGAAGCAGTCACATCTACGTCCCTGGGAATCAGGACTTGTAAGCTGGCAGAGCCACAGGTTGTGAGCATAAAAAGTACAAATTTCATAAATGGATCACTGAAAATGATGGATGGGGGGAGCCAGTTCCTCTTCCATTCCTCAGTTCCCAGGTCTGCGTACTCTAGCTACTGGGGACACAGCACAATGTATTAGCTACTGGCTCATCATAAATCATAGGTCATGGAGGAAACATTCAACCCTCCAGGAGGTGGACCTCCAAATGGCACCACAGTTGAGCCTCTTATAGAACATTTTGTCATTCCCTCAGGCCATCTTTTTGGGATGTTCCAGTGGGTCTTTCGGTCATGAGCCATCATCTCATCTCCTTTGCCAAGACAAGGTCTTTAGGTCTAAGATAAACCTATCGCCATAAAAATAATTTGGTGAGTCTTTGCATGGTGGTACTGACTGGAGCAGCGTGGACAAAGAAGACAAACCCACGTCCAGAAGGGGACGAGTAACTGCTGCCTGCCAAGATGGGAGGAATTGAACGTAATCGCCCTCCTACCAAGCGGCTGGTCTCCTTGAGAGCAGGTGCCGGGTACCCAGATGCCTGTGCTGGGAGGCCAGGCGCTCAGGAGTGGCACTGGCTGGACAAGCGCACATGCTGGGCCAGTGAAAAGCTAACTGCTGTCCTCGTCCCCGTGGCAGCCTCACTCACGGCCTTACTCATAAGGCTGGCAGAGGCCAGGAGAGAAGCTGCTGGCCTTCACTGAGGGCGCCACACTGTCTACTTGAGGGCTGCATGTCGTCTCTGTGGTGGTGCTGTCTCAGGAGTTAACGAGCACATAAATATCAACATGCTTTTTGTTTGTTTCCCGCTAATTAAAACAAATTACTGGGTTTGGACGTGTGCTGGCAGAACAGGAAAAGATTTACTGACGTGGAAGCTCTCTCCGTGACTCAGAATTTAGTGCTCTGTAATGAGCAACTGGAGAAGTCCAAACCGCTAGGACAGTACCCTGAAACTCGACACAACGGCGGCCTGTAATAAATTAGGGGAAGGTACAGAAATTGCCTGGACAGGACACTGAAGCAGGGACCAGAAGGCCCAGAAAGACGAGAATATTAAAATAGAGTTATTCCATAAGATGAAGAGTCTACTACCTGACTTTGTCCCCTGACAGCCTCAGAGGACATTCTGTTCATTAAGCCAATAAAGGTACACCTGTGAAAGTGTCTCCAATAATAGAGATTATTAGTAGAGGTTGTTTGGGACCCTCAGCAATGGCCGTCCTTGGCCAGCTGGACAAACAGTGGCTGAGGCTCCCATGGCCCTGGCTCCCTCTTGCCGGTGGGGACGGTGGGTTTGGAGTGGCAGGTCAGGTGATGGGACTCGGCTGTCAGAGGTAGAAGGGTGTAATTTCTGCGATGTGCATCAGGGCGAAAAAGCAGGATCTCGACCTGAAGAGATTGCCGTGTCCTGCAGGGTAAGATGTATGGGCAGCCGATGAAGGGTGACTTGGCTTGATTAATGAAAACAGCCAAATCAGCCTGAGCGGCTGGCAGCAGAAGTTGTTATATGATAGAGACAGTCAAGTCTCCCTGCTCTACATGTTGATGCCTCATCACAAACCCAGAGCTCATTGACTGAAGGGTCCTCCTAAGTATGCTACTGTAAGCATTTCCAATAAATATTCCTTGAGTTCTTCCCCAAAAAGCTGATGGGCATTTATCAGAATAAAACTCTGTAGGAGTCACATGATAAATGGAGTCTTGGCCCAGGTCTGACCATATTGGGTCCAACAGTCCTTCTCCCCTGATTGCTGAGTGTTTAATCAGGATTGATATATACTCACTTTGGTCTCTTGGCCTCGGAATGAGAGCCATCATGATAGAAAGGGTCAAATAAAACCTTCTGTGTTTGTTTCGCAACATGCCAGCCGAGGAAGTAAATCGGAAATAACACCACACCCCTAAAGGAGTTTCAGACGGCGCTGTCTTTAACAAGGCTTGAACCGGTGCTATTCAGAGTGTGAGCCAGTAGCGTGAGCATCACCTTAGAACTTTCTAACAAAACAAAACAAAACAACAAATTCACAGGTCCCACTCTTGGCCTATGATGTTAAAAATCTGAGATGAGTCCCTGAAGTCTGCGTTTTAATCAGCTTTCCAGGTGGCTCTGATGAACTTTAAAGTTTGAAAGCCAGCGCTGTGGTGAATGGTGGTGGACCTTTTCACTTCATGATTACTTGAATTTCTCACTCGACTCACCTGTTTCATGCATTCCAAAGCCAAATATTCAATAGTAAGTGGTGGTCTTAGCTAGGGGTAGCCTGACCACACTTGCTGAGCATGATGCGGCTTCTTCTCCAGCCTCTGGTGTGTTGCATGTGTCCTTCTCAGCTCCCCGTCAGTTGGAAGGGTGAGTAACAGTCTGCATGGAGTGGAGAAGGGTAGATGCACACAGTGACACGCTTGTCCCAGGGCTTTTTTTTAACTCTCCTGTCTGTGACAGGGTCATGTGGACGAATCTGGGTCATCTTGATATTTCATAGAACATTAAGCTGCTCTACAATATTGGTGACAAGATGCTCACTAGGCCTGAGAGGAGCAGTAATTGGTGGGAAGTCTGAAGGCTCGACAGATCACATCTGTCAGAGGCCAAGCTATAAATTCCACAAAGACTCAAGCACCCAGCATGTCTGTGAAGGCTCCTAGGAATTCACGGACAGGGGGCACATGCAGCATCCCTTCTATGGGTGAGGACAAGTGTCTGGACTTCGCTCCCCTTGCCACGAAAAGACACACTGACTTTGGGGTCAGCGTATGTACTAGTCAGCTTCTCTGTTATGGGACTCGATACATGATGCCCACAACTTCAGGGAGGAGACTTGTGGTTTAAGAGGGTTCAGTCCATGGTTGGCTGGCTCCAAGGCAGAATGGGATGGTGCAAAGGCCATTCAGTCCATGGTGGCAGAGGAAAGCTGCTCAGACCATGGCAGTCTGGAAGGAGAGGGGCAGGGGAGAAGCTCTTCCAATCAGATCCCACCTTGTAATAGCATATTCAGCTATGAACTTATTAGTGAATTAGTCCATTGATGAGGATAGTGCCCACATGATCCAGTCACCTTTCAAAAGCCACACTTCTGAACCCAAGAGACTTTAGGGGCATGTTCTAGATCTAAACTACAAAGGCATACCCTCCACTTGGGACTGTTGGGACATTCTGAGGCCTCCTAGGTTCTAGCTGGGTGCAGAGTAAGCAAGAGCACAGCAGCTCATACTAGAGGGTAAGGGAACCATCCCACCTGACCAATGTCCAGCAGACCTGACCATGGCTGAGAAGTCTATGGAGGACATGGCAGCTGAGTGGAGTCTCTGAGAAGTTTCAGAAGGGAATGGTAAGAAGTGGTAACCAGCAAGACCCAGGGCTGGTTCTGATCCCACCTGGAAAGTCTTTTCTGCAATTATGCAAGTAGGTCCCCTCGTTGGGGTGACATCAGTCAGGATAGGTCCTTTGCTATGACAGATGACCCAAGAGTTTCAATAATTTAACTGAATACAAGCTTGTCACTCACCCAAGAGTCTGATAGGTATTTTCTTATTGGATCCTCTCTTCCAACCAGTGACTTGGGGACCTAGTGTCCTTCTTTGATTTTTGCAGCTCTGCCCTCCATTAAAGCCTTTCCACCGATGGAACAGGAAAGTAGGCTGCCCAGCCAGCTTGAGCTCAGTCACACGGTCCAACCTAAGTACAAAGAGGGCTGGGCGAATGGGCTGGCTGAGTGGCCGCAAGGAGCAGTTTCTGCAGAATTCATCTCCTGCATGTCTTTCCTCACAGACATCACAAGGGACGAGATTTTATTGAATGAAATGTAGGGAGGGTCAGAACCCTTCTTACGGCTGGCTGGCGAAAGTTGTGAAAATCGCGATGGATGAGTTCTCAGAGCCCGATCTGCCCAGTGCCATTCTCACCTACAGAGGAGCCACAGCTGGGCTTCATGATATGCACTAGAGAAACAAGCCAGGTGTGAGATGCGGGAGGTGGTGCCTGATAAGCAGTTTGTAAATGACGGCAATTAGTTAAAAACACAAAATGCTCTGATGGCCGATTCATACAGATCTGCAAACCACACACCTCCCCCTCGGTGCTCATAGTCTCCGTTCTGTCACTTATGACCCAGGCCGCTCCGTTTCAGGTCCCAAGACGAGCACGGCTTCTTGGCAGAACGTCTCCTGTGGTCGCCCCTCAGATAATTCATCCTCAGCTGGAAGAGACGGAGCTGAACGTCTGGCCTTGCAGCCCTAGTAGCTGCAGACCCTTTTGGTCTCAGCATTATCCATATGGGTGCCATTATCCTCCAGACTGATCTCCAGGGTCCTGAAGTGGACACAGCTGCTGGGAATGCGGAAGGAGTCTTCAGGCAGGTCAAGGGGAAACTCCCAGCCCTTGGGGGGCCGTGGGGTTCTGCAGACATGGCTCTTGTGAGTGGCTCTGGGGACCTGCAGTGGCCTCCTGGAGTCCTTGGTCTACATGGTATCTGTGGATGAACACGGGCTGTGTCACACCAACATGTGGTGTGAGACTAAAGTAGGGAGTTACACTGGGAAGGGAGGAACTGCAGGCGGGTGCTTGGAGACCAAACACTCAACGTAGGTAGAGGCGCCCACGCTTATGAAATGTGAGAGGCTGCCATGCCACTTTCTCATTGTAACAATGTTAAACAGTATGATTCAGTAGCATTAATTATATTCACAATGTGTACAGCCGTTCCCACTGTGTCCAGCTCTTTTTCATTGCCCCGGACAGAAATTCCCTATCATTTGGCACTCAAGCCCTGTTCCCTCTTCTCCCCACCCTGGGAACTGCGGGTGTGTTTTCTGATTCTGTGGCCTTGTCTGTTCTGGATTGTTTCTATCAGGGAATCATAAATTATGTGGTCTCCTCTGGCTTTTGAGAAGCCCACTCTCACTAGACCTCCATTTCTAGTTCTTACATAAGTGGGGCCACGTGTTTGGGGTGAGCAGGCTGAGTGGTGGGTGCCCGAGGCTGGGTGCTCCCAGAAGCAGACCTGGAGCGGGGTTGGGGTGTACGTCGTTTCTGTGGGAGGTGGCTCCAGGAGCAGTGGTAGAGACTGGGAGAGAGGGACAGACAAGGGAAGGAAGTAGGGCCCCGAGCGGGTCAGCACTGTGAGGGTCTCTGGGCAATGGCAAAGAGCACCTTCAAGCTGTCCTTCAGAGGGTGAGGGAACCACGTCTACCAGCTCCCACCAGAGCCTGGCAACTCCCGGGCTGGCTCTCCCTCTACTGTAGGACTATCCATGGAGAGGAAGCCATGTGCCCTGGGCGGGGATGCCGAGTGCTAAGTGGTGTCGGGGAGCAGCAGCCCTGTCTGAATAGACAGACCAGGAGGAAGGGACTGTGGGGAGCTGGCTCAGCGGTGAGCCTTCATGAAGGGACAGAGGAGGAGGCACAGACCAGGCCATCTGGGTGGGCCCTCATGAGCAGGGTGGGCAGGTGGGGAGGGTTGGGGGCAGTTCGCAGAGAACGGACCTGCAGGGACTCCACGGCAAGGAGCAGAGCTGCTCAGAGAGGTGGAGACGCACTCCTCCCTGCAGGCGGCTTGCGGCCCATCACCCCATCTCTGCTCAGACCACTCTGATCACACCTGGCAAGTGTGCGCTGGGCCTGCGAGCTGCACAAGGCCAGGCTGCAAGTGGCTTCACATTTGGGCTTGCTCAGAGCTGCACACTCTGCTGTTGCAAAGGTGCTCGCAGGAAGCAGAAACAAGAGTGGCTGTGACCCAGGATGCTTGGCAGAGGCCCGCACCCAACACGGCCCGGGCATTTGAGCCAAGACACCTGCCCTAGTGCCTCGCGCCCCATGATGCATCTGATGAACAGCTGCATATCTGCCACCTGAGCGCCCCTCCCCACCCTGAATGGCAACCCAAGGCCTGCTAGGGACCCCCAAAGACCTTCCAAGCGCAGTCTGAGCACTGCTTTGGGTGTAACTAAGAAATTCTCCACATTTCCCACCATCAGCCCTGAGGAGGGAAGCGGGGAGGAACAATAATAATAACCTCAACAATAACCAGTTGCTGCTATTTTAAGTGTTTCATATGTTTTCTCATTTAATTTTGACCAAATTCTGCAAAGTAACTATGAATATCTCATTTACTTGTAGGGAAAGAGTTGCTTTTCCCGTGTCACATAGCCGGGAGGGGGAAGCAGGAACTCAAATGGAGACGAGTGTAATTCTAGAATCCAGACACTTTGCTCTGCGTCGTTTGGGTAGCTGAACTCTGGGAAAACACAGTAATAAAGAAGTTAAGCAAAACAATAACCACAAAACAAAATACAAAAACTCCAAGCACTGCCCAGCACTTAGGGTTAGCGGCCCAGCACTTATTCTTCGTCAGGTGGTCGAATCTGGTTGCTAGCAGCACATGTTAACGCAGGATGGTGTAATCAAGAGGGGAGCAGTCGGGCTGATGCGGGGGTCACCGACCTGAAAGGCAGCGGTAGACGGATGTGAAAGCGGACGGGTGGAGGCCACGGAACCGCAGAAGTGGAGGGACAGCAGCTGACGCAGGGAAGAGGGCAGGAGGAGACTCCCTGGGGTGGAAGGGCAGTCGAACCCCGTCTGGCCTCTATTGCTCTTCTGAAAGTTCGAACTGCAGAGAGGGAGCATCCCGCCCGTCTGTGCACGCGTGTGTGTACACAAGTGTGTGTGCTCACTGATTACAGTTCAGCTGGTAGCGGAACTGTGCAGTGGTGTTTGCATGCTGGTTGAAGGGAAATGAATGCCCGGTGGGCAAGAAAACCCTGCAAAACGAGGCAGCAGGCTTGTGAGCCTACCACCACCTGATGAGAGAAGTCTACCCCAGCTTCCCTCCCCACAGGCACAACTGTCTGCTCAGGGTCCCCGGACAGCCCAAGGGATGCATGTCCCAAGGGGCCAGGAGCAGAAAGCTTCCCTTTAAAACATTTTAGCCACTGAACAGCTACTTGACTCCTCAACACTTCAGTTCCCCGAGCAAGTCAGCAAGTCCTGCCGTGGCACAACGGAGGCTGAAGTGGTCCCCGATGTCCCTGTGGCCAGACCAGGGTGGCACTTGGCCCAGCTCAGCCCCGGGTCCCTTTCCAGTCTGCCTCCAGGCCTCGCTGCACAGCTCTCCCTGGACTCTGAGAGCCCGTCCCGTCCGCCGGAGGTGCGCCATGGGTCGCCGGGCTGGATGTGGGTGGGAGCAAAGTCTGACACGGTGATAAGGCGGCTGCTCTGAAGGTGCTGGGCAACATCCAGCACAAGAGCCCAGAAGCCCACATTCCTACATTCTGGCTTCAAGTGCCAGATGAGACTGAAGGTGCCACAACCATCTCCTAATTCTCACCATTTCAAAGCTGAAACGGCCACAGACCTCACTCTGAGCTTGGCCGCGGACAGTGGCTGAGAGCGCTCGTGGGACAGAGCCGTGCCAGGCCTTGAGCAGCACCTGGGGCACTCACCAGCAAAGGGTGCCTGACAAGGGAAATGGGGCTGTCTGGGTGCATTTCAGACGCAAAGCTCTCCCTGCCTCCACGTCCTCTGAAGCAACCCTCAGCTGTCTGCTCCCGTTGTGGCGGAACTCCAGGCGTACATGGAGGTGAAGATGCCACACGCTGTGTCCCAGCTGAGGGTGAGCATGCGACTGGTTAGGCCAAGTGCACTCTGTCTCTGAACCTCAACTCCCAGAAGGAGGGACAGAAGGACAGGATGATCACGAGTCCAGAACTCCAGGCCTCACCAGCTTGGAATTTTGGTCCCGTGTACTCTTCTAGACAAACACGAGCAAGTGGGTAACCTACTAATGAATTCCCTCTTTGGCTGACAGCTAGAGTTGTTTTCTGTCGCTTGTGACCAGGAACCTGGTGCTCGAAGTCCTGCGTACCCCTCCTCTAGCCCTGTCTCTACGTCCCCCGGGGGTGAGTGTGCATGGCCCGGACGGGTCTGGACTGGTTTACGGTGAAAGTTTTCCCAGGTTGGAACTCCTGTATTATATTTTTCTCTCTTCCCATGAATCAAGAGCAGTGTTTTTAATTTTTAAGAAAATCTGTTTGGCTAACATTTATTGAGCTCTTCCCACAACCAGACCTTGCAAGGTATTCTGGGAATAAGCATTAAGTACGAAGTGGCCCTCGAAAGGCCATGTGAGGAAAGCAGACTCCAGCACAGAGCCGGCTGCGGGCAAACGTAAGCACGAAAACACTGAGAGAGGCACAGACAACTGTGTGCAGATCGGAAGAGAGACCCTAATTCAGAGCTCGTGGCGTCTGGAAAGACAGACCGCAAAGGCCGTGGGGGCCATGAGAGCCAGACTAGGAGCCTGGACTTTATTTTGTAACATGAAGGGGGGAACTGGCGTAATTTTCTAAGCCTCGGAGTGGAGGCATTAGTTATACGAATCTCACTAGGTAAAAACTGAGTGAAGTCGCTGATCCTCGGACGAATCTGCCACTTCTTCTGCGACATACACTGTCTTCCAGGGAGACAGAAGTCAGTGAAGGACAGAACTTCCGAGCTCCGGAAATTAGCACATAGTAGCACACAGCAGGCACTCAATGGCATTTTGTTTCCTTGCATTTCTGCCTAGTTATCACAAGGAGTCTTAAGATAAAAATGAATGTGCTGCTTAAAGAGCCAGAACAGACCATGCTCAGAGCGCCACTTCGATTTCCTGGGCTCAAACCCTGCCGCGCAGCCCGGCTCTGCGACCCGAGGCAGGTTGTTTCACTGCTCTCCTTCTGCACCCTCCTCTGTAAGGCGGGAAGGGTCTGTAATACCTTCATTACTGGATTATCTGAGTGCTGCTGCACCAATGTGTACACAGGCTTAGTACCACGCCAGGGGCACACTAGGCTTTCCGCACACGTGAGCTGCTGAAACACACACAGCCTCTCCGGGTGGAGCTCCTCCCTGGCCTTGGTTAGCAGAGCAGCTGAAAAGGGAGATTCAGTGGGAGATTTTAGCTTTCTTGGAGTTTTGTTCAAACCTTCATCTTTCAGAAACAAAAGAGCAAATTAAATCTCAGAGGTTTTCTATTCTCATCGCTGCTGTTAAGTAGGCATTGCCATTATCAAAAATTACAGGGACATTCAGAAATCCCGAGACCTGCACTTGTGCCCTGGCCCTCTCTGAACACACACTCACCCCCCTGGACCTTCGAAACCCCTCAGGGATGTGCCGCCTTCAGCTCTCAGCCCTCATTGCAGTCATTGCTCGGAGATGTGGAAGTTGCTTGCAACCTAATCATAAGTGGCAGCACCGTCTAGAGTCGATGAAAGTGCAGAAGCTCGGGGTGAGGTGAGCCTGGAGCCCGCGTGGCCCTGGGGCCGGGGCCGTCCCTCTCTGTTCCTCCTGCCACCTGCTCCCCTCCAGCTTGCACAGTCCCCATCAGCTCTCAGGCGTGCACCTGAGCTTCCCATTAGTAAGCCGTCTGTCTTTCCTGCTCTTGTCTGTGGGGTAAACCTTCGTGCTTCTGTTGGACTTGCACCCACTTCTCACCCTTACTGCTTCTGTCAGGAATTTCAGAAGTCTAATCTGAAACTCCATGGCTGAGAGTGGCTTCCGCGGTTTTCCGTGTTGCTCCACTTAATGTCTCGCGGCTCAGAGCAAGGGCAGACTGCTCCGGCTGGGCCTGGAGGGGCCAAAGGGAATTAAAAGGGGTGACACACACACGCAGATGACTGTCAGACTGCGTTGGCAGCTTCTGCCCACTGCCCAGGGTCTGGGAGAGGGTGGCGCAGTCACCTGTGTTTCTCACACCCCCACCACCAGCACCAGCACCTGTGGCAGCTGCTGACTTCCCTGAGAAGTAGAGACTGGTTTGTTACAGGTCAAACTGTACCCTCCCTCCAGGAGAGGGTGGTAGGAGTCCCAACCCCACAGCTCAGCGTGGGACCATGTTTGGAAACAGGACTGTTGCGGATGTACTTAGCTAAATTAAAATGAAATCATAGGTGAGCAGGGCGGGCCTGTTACCTAGTGTGAGTCATGTTCTCTGATGGGGAAAGCCCAGACACAGGCTCTTTCAGGAAGAACACACCCAAAGAACGATGCAGGGATCGGCCTGTGCAATTTCAAGCCCTGAAACACCAAGAATGGTCAGTGACCCAGTAATGAAGAGGAAGGCAAGGGACAGCCTGACCCCACCCACAGTTCTCCAGGACTGCAAGACAACTCGTTTCTATTGTGGCACTTCATCACCGCACCTGTGGGGAATGTGCACGCTGTCCGCCCCTCCTCTCGCTCCAGCCCTGGGACCCCTTCTGCTTGGGATGTCACCTGAGCTCTGGATCCGACCCCTCCACACACTCACCTTCCCCTCTTCCAAAATACTTCCTTCCCGGGCAGACATGCCCCAGCCTCCCTCACCGGAATGTCTCCTCTACTCTTGTCACCTTGCCCATGGCCTTCTTTCGGGACGATTCTTCTAGAACTATAAGGTTACACTCAGATCCTATTCTTTACTCCATCCGAATGCAGCTTTCATGTCCAACACTTCTCAAGAAAACCCCGAAGAGGCGGCCCTGGACAGCTGTATCCTGCCTTTCTAGACCTCTCTGCATGTGAGATCTTTTCGATCAGTCTCCTCGAAGTGCTTTTCATCTTGACTTTCATGAGCTCTTGGTTTTTTTCTTACCTCTCAAAATACTATGTTATTTAATTTTCTTGCAGGTTTTCACATTTTTCTTCCATCACTCACATCAGTGCCTATATGACCTCTCTAGCAGCCCCTCAGAGGCCAGGCAGAGCAACTCCTGGTTTGGATTCTGGGGCTCTAAATCAGGTCCAGGTCTTGCCCAAGAGGGCCAGGAGGGATAAGACCACAAGAGTTGGCTTATGTCTTCTGAGACCTTAGAAGACAACCCAAGGGGTGTATGTGGGGCAGAAGAGGAGAGACAACAACTGGGGGCCAGGTAGAATCACCCAGCTCCAAGGCCACGAGGCTGGTGCTTCCTTTGTCTCTAGACACAGTGGTGTTCACTAAGTCATTGTTTCCTTGGTGCATCTTGCTTGTTAAATAAGAGCAAGAGGAAAGTGAGGCAGATTCTCAGTGATAGACAAAAACTCGGCAGAAATAGCCACACTATGGTGGTGGCCATCGGCACCATAGTGTACAGACAGGCACAGTGACTTACAGAGACGTACAGAGTTGAGTTTGCAGGGTTCTGTCCTTTGCTGTCACCCAACAGCGCACAGACCTGTGCCAATCAATACTCCCTGTGCCTTGCCCACTAGTGTTTCCCAAATCTTGGCGTCCAATGTCAGCATCTGTTTCGTCGCTGGACAAAGGGTTCCCTCGTCAAATACAAGCTTGAACAGATGTCTTTGTTTCAGGATTTCTTGGAGCCTCTGACATGCTACAGTTCAATGGTGGAGGGTAGTCTAGGATAGAGAATGTGGTGTTTCTAATACTCCTCCATCAGCACCTTGTGAAACGTAACAGCACAAGAAATAGCACCTTGTAAAACATTGTAATTCCTTAAACATAGTTTGAAAAGGCAAATTTTCTCTGCCAGGTATTATTCCAGCCCTGACTTTGCTCCGTGATTTGCTCTATTTTCCCCTTATACTGATTTACAGGATTCTGAAGTAGACACATGGAAAACCAAACTCCCCCTCTAGCCTCCAGCCTCCCTGTTTGGTGGTGCTGCGCTTTGCCCCCCCATCCTCTTTCTTGGGCCTAATTTAATCACTGGCTTCATTAATTTAATCTGATAAATACATTTCAGTTTTCTTTCCTTGGCTCTGTTCTGGGTTAATGTATTAGTTTAGCGCTTCCTTCTTCTCCTTCTGTTCGTCTTCCTCTCCCTCCTCCTCCCCAGTCCCTCCGCTTCTTCCTACTCCTTTTCCTCCTTCTCCTCCTCTTGTCCTCTTTTTTCTTTTGAATGTCACCTGAACAAATGTGATAGCTTGCTAAGTGATTTTCTTGACCCCGGACTCACCTTCTCAAATCTGCTTGCTACACCTATCTCATTACCCTCTCTGAGATGGAGCACATGCCTGCTCCCCCAGACCTTGCCTGGCTCCTTGCTGCCCTGGGCTCAGCTGACGCACCTCAGCATGGTGTCTAAGGCTTTCGAGTCTCCGGCCTGCGTGCCTCTGTGCTCTCCTCTCTTTGCACCCATGTGGCAGCCATTCTAGCTACAAACAGCTCCTCCCGTGCGAGCCCTTGCTGGCTCGTTATTCACCTCTGATCACACACCCATATACAGTACTTCCTTCTTGACTCTCGCATGCAGCCCGTGGTGCCAGGAGGTCCTTGCTGTTGGCAGCCCCGCCCCAGTCTGATCCTTCCTCCCAGACTCTGTACTGTAATGGCCATACGGCATTACTCATGCTAGTCTCAGCTGGACTTCGGGCCCTTGGATGTCAGAGGCCGAGCCTCAGTTACCTGCAGGGCTGTATGCTGACAGTCACCGGGTGCCAGCCAGCCCTTGCTGACCACTGTGCTGCTGTGCAGTGTTGTTATGTCCATGGCTTCCTCATAAGCTGCCATTTGCCTTTCGGAGCCTGGACTTTGCTTTATAAAATCTGGTCTTTTGCATTGTACACAGTGAAAAGAAGTGTTTTTACCGCACCTAGAGGATATAATATTTGCTATAAGTCAATCCAAATTGAAACTCCTTTAACAGACCTTTAAACCTACTACCTTTGAGCAAAAGTAATCTCTATTTGCCATCTTCCAGACAGAACAAGGGCCCACTGTTTGTAAGCATCGCCAACAAATTTGACCCTTCCCTTTTCCTTACAGAGCTCCCAGACTCATGTGTAATTTGCAGTCATGCTTTAGTTCTGAAGGAGCAGTCCAGGATAGCAGATGAGGCTGGTGAGATTGCTAAATTGTGATAAATCCAAGGAAATCTTTCTGCTGTATTTAAATGCAAGAGCTGGAGTTTCCGAAATGGGTATTTTGATTTATGACACCCAATTCAATTCACCCAACTTTTATGAAGTGCCTGCTCTGGACCCTGTGGGTAATATATTTTTGCCCTCCACAAGCTTCCCAGTAATAGGGAGGCAGAAATAACAAATCAAGATGGGCAGTGCCAAAAAGGGGAGTGTGGGGAAAGAAAAGTTCTATGAGTAGAAATATTCCAGCAGGAGGTTCTCATTCCCCCAATTTCACGTGTAGATTTTAAAATGAATTGGCTAAAACTCTTATTCTGATGCAGTTTGGAAGTGGACTCCTCAGCAGGTAATCAGGATCAGATCAGCTTGTTGCAGTGGAGAGCAGGAGGGGTTCATAGCTTTGCAAGAAGAGGTGGGACTGAGTTCGCCCCCACTCTGGCCATGCGATGCCCTCAGCTAGGTTCTTGTACAGCAAGAAGGGCCTCACTTGATGCCTAGCAGATGTGAACACTCTGACTTTCCAGCCTCCGGAAGCAGAAGGCAGATAAACTACTATTCACTGTAAATATCCTGGTCTTGGATATTTGGTTAGAGCAACAGAAAACAGACTGAGACAGTTCTGCATGGTAAAGAGTGATGAAGGGGTCCTTTTGCGACCTGTTTCGGGGCACAGTTGGTGTTGCAGAGCAGACCAGAGTGAGGGACCCTTTTAAAGTGTCACAGCAGGAGTGTGGTGTCCGCGGGCTCCTGGGTGTCATGAAGGACAGTAATTGCACGGAGCCTCCCTTGTTTGTTTGCGGTCTCAAGCTGCCTCTCCTGAGTTCCAGTTCGTGCGGCACATATACTAATTCTTCTGTCTGTGAATGTATCGCACTCCTGGTGAGGCCGAGGCCCCTGGATTCCCTTGTGGTTACGGAGCCAGCCAGCAGCGATGCAGGGTAGAGCGAGAGGCAGTTCATTATCTGGTGAGAAAGTATACTCCTCGTTGGGTCCTTAACTGCACAGGGACATGCAGACACAGCCCAAACGGCTTATGTATCTGCTCAGCGAGAGAAGCTGGGGGGGAGCTCAGTGGCAGAGCGCTTGCTTGCATGTACAAGGTCTGGGTCCAAGCCCAGTACTGCAAGGGAGAAAAGAAAAGAGACAGAAAGGAAACCTGCTAAAGGCAGAAGACAAACTGCTTCCTATGTCTGGATGGATCTAGAAAATGGTTGTCAGCAAGCTTTTCCTGAACTCTTCTAGACGATAGATTTGACTTTCAGAGACCTGGCAAGAAAAGCCACATTCACATCCTGGTCCCATATGTAATTCCAGTTAAAATGCCTCCAAACCGCAAAATCTGTGTCAGGATATTCGAAAAGCCCTGATGCTTCCCGTAATAAAAACTCTGTATTTTTCAGAAGCGTTTCTCCCGTTCCCTGTGTCCTGGCCTCGCTGCCGACTCAGCTTGCTGTTTGGGAGCCCGGGCCCGTCGGGTACCGCTCTGTCTCCGCCCGGCCTGGGCTCGCAGCCGGGGCAGCACTGCATTCTCTTCATGGCGAAATCCGCTGCGTCTCCTGCGCCAGACTGTAACCTCCCGGGGCAGGGTGGCTCCTTTCAGGGCCTGAGTGCTGACACAGTTCTCGGCTCCTGCTGGGTTGGGTGAGTACCGGTTGAGTGATGTCTTTGGTGGTCATGGCAGCTGGGCAGGTGGATCCTCCAGCGACAGAGCTGGGCGCGAGGTCACTGCTGTGAGGGGCCCTGGAGGAAGAGTGAGGCTTGTCGCACGGGGACTCGGGGTTGGTTTAGACTTAGCCCTGGCCAGTGCTGGTGTCGGCAGAAGTGGGGCTGTGATCGTAAACTTGCTGTTTCTGGGTGAACGGGCCATGCACACAGGGACTCGCAGCTGGAGGTCCTGGAGTCAGTCCACACCCCACCCCACCTGGCCCAGTGGCTGGGAGCCAGCAGTGCTTCTAGCAGGATGTGGAAACAGTGAAGGTCAGAAGCCTGTCACCTGAAGGACACGGCACGCAGGGCCTCCTCAGAGTCTGTGGAGATTCTGCCCCGGCAGGAGCTGCGGTCCCTGATCCTGGTATTCACCAACCTCCAGGATGAGCGCAGGAACCCACCCGGACCGCACGGCTGGGGGAGCGTTCAGTAAAAAGAGGCGTGAACTGCAACTTGCTGACTTACTTCATTTTAGATGGTGTCAGTCCTGCTGACTGGGGTCCAGAATTCTTGCTCACTCCTTCGTTTGCCACCAGAGACCAACAAGAGGTGAGTATCATCCTTTGCCCTCGAAAAGCGTTCTGCAGCAGGAGGCTCAGTGTCGCTGCCGAGTGGGAGACAATGCTGACCACAGCCAGCGCTCCAGTGCTGGAGTCCTGCCCCGTGTCCCAAGCCCAAAGCGGAAGGCATCTTAAAGGCAGCTATTTTCAGCAGCGGCCCGTAAACGCACACGACCCAACACTGAATCCATCAGAAGGAGAACTGTGGTTTATTTCTAAAGCCTTTACTAATGTCACTTTGGCAAAATAAATAAATAACTAAAATAAAAAAGCAGAGTGTTCTGTCCACGGCACAGAACTCCAGTTCCAGGAGTCCCGTATCACTAACAACGGCGCAATAATCAGCCCTCCCCGGGGGCTGCCGAGAGGGAAGACAGCTTGCAGTTTGAGAGGGCGCCTCACCGCACAGCCTGTGACCTGGCCAGTGTCACTCCGATGTCGCGGCACACACTTCGCCCTCCTTGGAAGCACAGCGGGGCCGCTGTGGACACGCTGCCCGGGCGCCGAGTAGCCTGAGCATGCTGCCCCGGGACGGCCTTACTCCACAGGTCTGGTGAGTTGGCGCTCTGAGGCAAGACGCCCTCCAACCCCAACTTCACTCCCAGCTGCAGGAACACCTGTCCGGGATGCAGCCCATCCAGGTGTCTGCAAGATGATTTCTAATATGGATTTAAGCAGCCTGGTGATAGTGTATTAATCAAAGTGTCAGGTAACCTAGAGATAGTGTATTTGCAATAGAACTCAACATTTTCAAATTTTTAAATAAACATTTCAGACGCTGACTCTGGATTTCTAGTTAAAAGATGATATTAGGGAGTACTATGATGGATAACACTAATATTCATATTAATATCAGGGGATAATGCTAAAGAGTTTGTTCCGCTTTGATTTGTTTTGGAACCAAGATTACAGTTTCAATCTATGTACCTATCAGAAATTCCAAGCAGATTCCACTAAACAGAGACAAGGACTATTATTCTTTTAGATCTGGGGAAAATGAATATTTCAAATGGTGTGTTCTCAGGTAATCGATGAGTCAGATTTTGGATTGTTTGTTTTTCTCCTTTTGAAGTATCTCCTGTATGCTTTGATTGCAAAGTCCTCTCACGAATGCTGTCCCCTCCGCCCTCACCTTCCCAACATTTCTATGTAATAGATACTATTATCTCCATTTACCCATGAGGAAGCCCGGATTGCCTGACTTGCCTGTCCAGCAGCTACCGGAGTGAGTTCCAGA
Source organism: Hystrix cristata (assembly GCA_004026905.1). Lineage (NCBI taxonomy): Eukaryota > Metazoa > Chordata > Mammalia > Rodentia > Hystricidae > Hystrix > Hystrix cristata. Next base: position 128,937 of record PVJO010001903.1, read on the forward strand.
AACAGTTCTCGAGCTGAGCTCTCTCTGCCTGCCTGTCTTTCACTTTCTTAGAGCATTCACTCATTTCTTCATCCATTCCTTGGAGCAGCAAACATCCCTGTGTGCCTGTCTTTTGTGTTCCCATCCTTGGGCTAAGCATCGGGGGTCCGGAGGCAAAAACATAGTGTCTGTCCTTGGGGAGTTCCCAGACCGCTGGCTGTCAGATCGATATGCCAAGATACTTGAGAACAGCTTTAGGCTGAAAACTGCCACTCAGTGTATATGCACTGAGTTTGATACTGTGGGAAGCACCAGACAGAGATGGAAGACAAGATACAGACCCTTCTGCTAGGATGCACGTCTAGCTGGTGAGGGCTGTGAGAGTCTGATGCTGCAAACTTAGGTGTGCAAGAACTATAGCTGTGTGTGCACCGTTCAGCTTCGCCGTTTTAGCTCACATGGTGCTGGGGCAGAGGAAGCAACCTCAGCCCTGGAAAGTTCTGGGTGTTGGGTACTTGGGGGTGAAAGCAGGGCATCTTTGTTCCTGGCCACACAGCCCCTTCTCTCTGGCCTCCATGTCATAATGGGGAGTGGGGAGCATGTCTTCCCTCCGGTGGGGGAGGGTGCCGAGGGCAGGGTTCTTTGGGAGACAGTGTCTCCCTAGAAGCACTGTTTCCTTCTCTTATACAAGAGCTTAACAAACAGATCAAAGAGGTATGCAGGGGGATCATAGAAGGTATAACTAAAGAGATAAAAGAAGTAATAACAAAAATGATCCAGGAGCATTCCAAAGTCACTAATAAAAAGCTACATGAGCTAAACAAAATGATACAAAACATGAATAACCAGTTTATCAAAGAATTAGAGTCCATGAAAGGGTTTCAATGAGATACAGGAGATTAAAATTACACTGGAAGTATGGGCAGCAGAAGCAACGAATGTGAAGATAGAATTGCAGAACTAGAGAAGAATTATGCCTTCAAAGTCCAGCTACTAAAAGACACTTTAAAAGCAACAAGAGAACATGAAAAATGGATCAAACAGCTGCTGGATGATGCAAAGAAGACTAAAATTAACTGGAATAAGAGAAAAAAAAGAAGACAACACAAGCACGGTAAAAAAATCTGCTCACAGAAATAATGGCAGAAAACTTCCTAAATATAGGGAAACAAATAAACATACAGATAAGTGATGCATGTAGAATCCCAACAGCCCCAACAAAAGAAAACCTCTCCATGCTATATTATACTCAAAGTACCAGAAGTCAATTGCAGGCACAAAATCTTACAATCAAAAGACACAGAACGAATTAAGAAACAAAACCCAATGATATGCAATATACAAGAAACACACTTAATTAAAAAAGAAATTTACACATTAAAAATCAAAGGATGGAAAACAATATTCAATGCAACAAAAACCCAGGAAAAAAGCAGGAGTAGTTATCCTAATTTCAAAGTGTATTTCAAGCCAAAACTAATCACAAGAGACAGAGGTCATTAAATATTGGTTAAGGGAAGCAATTCAATATGAAGAGATAACAACTATAAACATATATGCACCAAATGCTGGGGTGCCCAGCTTAATAGACATTAATAGACATGAAATATCAGATAAACACCAATACCATTGTAATGGGGGAACTCTGTCACAAATGGACAGATCAACTAGCCAAAAAAAAAAATCAACAGAGAGATATTAGAGTTGAACCAAACCTTTAAACAAATGAACTTCATAGATAATTACAGAGTGTTCCATCCAACAACTGCAGAACACACAATCGTGTCACCAGCACATAGGACTTTCTCCAAAATAGACCATGTACTAGCTCATAAAGAATGCTTAAGTAAATAGAAAATAATAATAATCAAAATTATCCCTTGCATATAATCAGATCATAGTCCAATGAAACTAGAAATCAGTGGCAAAAGAAACTATAGAAAGTATGCAAACACATGCAACTTAATCAATACCCTCTTAAATAATCAATGGATCACAGATAAAATTAAGGAAGAAATTAGACCAGTTCCACAATTAATGATACTGGAATCTATGGGACACAATGAAAGCAGTCCTAAGGTAAAAGGTTGTAGCAGTGAATTCCTACATCAGAAAAACAGAGCAAGCTCAAATAATAATGCACCCAAGGTCCTAAGAAAACAAGAACAATCCAAATCCAAAATTACAATGAAGAAGGAAATTATATAATCAGAGCAGAAATTAATGGAATGGAACCTAAAAATTACACAAAAATTGAATGAATCAAAGAGTTAGTTATGTGAAAGATAAACAAAATAGACAAACCCTTAGCCAATATTACAAAAAATAAGAAAGAAAAGACCCAAATCTATGCAATTAGACATGAAAAAGGCCATATCACCAGAGATTCTGCCAAAATCCAGATGATCATTGGTAACTACTTTGAGAATCTGTACTCTAATAAAATGTAAAATTCAATAAAAATGGACAGATTCCTGGATACATATGAATTACCAAAGTTGAACTATGAAGATATAAAAATCCTGAACACCTCAATGTCATTTAGTGAAGTCAAAGAAGCAATTAAAAAGAAAATCTACCAAACAAGAAAAGCCCAGGTTCTGAAAGAGTCACTGCTGAATTCAGCAGGAACTTTAGAAAAAAATCGAATACCAATACTCCCTAACCTCTTTAAGGAAGTCAAAAGGGAAGCAGTACTCCCAAAGTCATTTCTGGAAGCAGATTCCAAAACCAGAGAAGAATCCAACCAAGAAAAGAAAACTACAGAGAAATCTTTTTGATGACCATAGATGCAAAAATCCTCAAGATATTGGCAAATCATCAAAAAATCCTACATCATGACTAAGTAGGATTCATTCCAGGGATCCAGGGCTGGTTCAGTGTATGCAAATCAATAAACATAATATATCACAGAAACAGAAGCAGGGACAAAAATCACGCAATCATCTCAATAGACACAAAAAAATTAACAGAATACAACATCTATTCAGGATTTTTAAAAAAAATTCTGAAGAAAATAGGTATAGAAGGTCTTTATCTCAATCTGATAAAACCAACAGCCAACATCACATTAAGGAGAGAGAAGCTGAAAGTTTTCCCTCTAAAATCAGGAACAAGACAAGGATGGTATCGCTGCTCCTGTTCAATATAGGTCTTGAAACAGCCAGAGCCTAGGGCAAGAGAAAGAGAGAAAACTGATATGGACAGAGAAGGAAGAAGTTAAATTATCATTTGTTGCACACGACATAATCCGCTGTGGAGTTCCTTGTGACACCCAGCGGTCAGTGTCTGCTGGGGTTGACTTGGAGGGCAGAAGACTGCTAACTCCGAGGAGTCAGAACACCTTGAAGGTGGGATGTTTTACCAACTTGAGCAGAGATGGGCCTCTCGGGGAAACAAGGAAGCTCCCGGAGGCACAATCGGATGAAAGTTAACCCAGCCGAACTGTCGCTACACCTTACTAACCTAAAACAAATCTCTGCACTCAGCAGAACCCTGCGCCCTTGTCGCTCCTCAGTGAATCTGGGAGTCTGAGTCAGTTCAGGACTTCATTTTGGGGCTGTCCCCTGACCCTTCACGAACATACTCTGTGTCTCCTGCGTTTTCATTCATCTCTCTATCAGGTTTGCCGGCCATAATGCAAGTGTATGCTATTTACAAGAGAGATACTGGAACTATAAGGACAGAGAGAGGTTGGATGCACTTTTCTAGACAAAAGTTAGCTCAACAAAAGCCACCGTAACCATTTCTTGTACATTGAAGTTCTTAGCTGTGGGTGACAGACAGCTTTCTTGTAATTTGAAGAACCAAATTCAAAACCCTTCGGAAGAAAACGTAGGTGACATCTTGACAGCACCAGGGCAGGGCAAGATTCCTTAAATAATGTACAAATGCACAAGCCATGAAGGAAAAGGGTGATGGACGGGAATCCTTCAAACAACAGGCGCTGCACATGAGTAAGGGAGAAACCTGAGCCAGAGTGGGGAGAGACTCTCAATGCCTTCCCCTGACAAAAGATCAACACACAGAATAGAGAAGGAATTAATTTCTACACTCAACATGGGAAAGATCAGCAAGCCAACATGGAAAAGGGCAGACCAGTGGACAGGAAGTTTGTGAAAGACACCAAACAGCCAATGCAGGAAAAGACGCACAGACTCACTAGTGATTAGAAAAATGCAAAATTAAACCAGAGCTGCCCATCTGCACCACTGGTAGTCACTGTACTCCCAGAACTTTGAGAACACCCACATGGGGAAAGATGCACAGAATCCGGCACTTTCCCACACTACTGATGTGGCTGCAAGCACATTTGGTGTCTTCCAGTGGAAAATTAACAATATTGTCCCGGGCAAGATGGAGTCATAGGAACTCGACCTCTTCCCTGAGATGACTGGGAAGAAGAGGGTGGGGGTAAAATACAGAAAGCAGGAGACACCGGCCTTCATGCAGTGTGCAGCGGTGGCCCCGAGAGTCAGGGAGCAAGGTGTACTCTACAGTGGCCCCACCAACTTACTGCCGGGGGAGTCCAGTCAGAGGCGGCAGGCCCTGCTCTTCTGAGTGTGCGGGAGACAGCTGGGGTCCGCAGAGGACAAGGCCGTGGGTCACCAGAGCTAGCACGGAAGAACTGGAAAGACTGCGAGTCTGCGAATGGTCCCCCCAAGCCGTCAGCTGAATGCCCACGAGAGCATTTATTTAAGGCACAGCCGCAGGCTGGCGAAATGAGGGACAGAACGAGTGGCAGTGACGTCTGTAGCTCCTACTGCTGGGAATGTTCTGTGTCAGCAGGCCCTCGACATTCACCAGACATCAGGGAGGAGTCAGAAATCACTGATGGTGGGGGGAGAACAGGCCTGGACTAAAGGCTGCCCTGGTTCCACCTGACCAGGCTTAAAAGCAAGCCTGAAAGTCTCATAATGTTTTCTAGAAACTTGTGTCCCAGGATAGAGCTCAAGATTATTTACAGGAAGTAAAAATACCTACCAGCCTTGACAGTGTACATCCAGCCGCTTCCCTTCCAGGCTTCCAACTCAGGAACACACACGTGGAGATGGGGCCTGATTTATTGCAATAATTGGAACAAATTAGAAGGACCTCTAGGGTCCACCAATAGGGCAATGCATAATTAAACTGAAGTATATTCACACAGTGGGATCTTATAGCTCATTAACAATGAACAGAACCTGTATATATCAACGTACTCAAATCTCAACACATGCCGTAGAGGTCTTTAAAAAGCAAGTTAAAACGATGTGTTCAGCATGATACTATTTATGTACATTACCAGCTAAGATGTATCCGGTGCTTATATCTGCTAACACTGTTGGAGGAACTTTGATGCATTATCTCATGTAATTCACCAGACTTCATTTTACAGATGAGAAACTGAGTCACAGCATCAGTATTTGGGGGAGCCAATGAACACTTTTTCTGCTTCCAGAGCCCTGCTATCAAACTCTACGTGCCTCCCATACTAGAACGCTACACACTGACTTCAGGGTCAAAGGTTGTTGCTTCTGGTACAGGGAAGGGGGGCTGGGAATGGAGGTTGCTGCCATTTTTCTTTCTTTGAGAAATTAGAGCAAATTTGACAACTGGTTAACATAGGTGAGTTCTGAGTGAACTTCGTTTTCTATATTTCTCAGTAAAAACAATCTTTAGGGAGGAGGTAGTGGCTTTTATATGCAGCCACAGGCGTCTCCTGGGAGAAATCAGGACAGCAGAACTGATGCCCTTCTTCTTACAAATCAAAGATCATCTGAGGATTGGGGTTGTTTGCACTGGGGACAACTTGCAGGAAGGACACGGCCAGGGCTGAGCTTCCTCTCTGAACTCCCAGCCTCATCCCTGGAGAATGTGCTGCAGACGGGAAGGTGTGAGAGGAGCCAGAGCCAGCCACCCAGCTGGACAGATCCGGAGAGACGTGGGAGTGGCCACTGGGGGCAGAGCTGCGACCCTCCTGCGGGCCACCCTGTCCCTCTAGTAGGGATGGCTGCAGGGAGGATGTGCCCTGCTTACTGGCCCATCCCACTTTCTTCCTCCCCCCACCCAGCACCTGGAGAAGCTCCCCCAGACCAGCCATGAAGCCCCCAAGACCTTGCACCCCCAGCACCAGGCGCTGTCTGTTCTCAACTGGGCAACCGTGGAGGAGGCTCGTTGGGACCAGGCTGCTTTCTGGGGTCCTCTCTCTGCACAGCCGGGCTTTGGGCTAAGTTCATGGGGTTCAGGACTTATTATGAGAAGGAGGGACCCCAGTGAAAGGAGAGATGACATTTTCACATTAGCTGAGCCTGTAAACACTAAAGAAAAGGAAATAAAAAGGACCTCACGGTTTGGGGTTTGGGGGCCAGTGTGTGTGCTAATGTCCAGTCCTGGCATGGTTAGAACAGGGCAGAGCCCCACTGATGAAGACCTGGCGGCCCACTAGACTACTGACTACACTTCGACTCGTGTCCTTTGACACTGACCCTTTAACTTCTCGGTGCCTGGGGAGGGGCAGCGGTGGCGTAAGCTTGCAGCGGAGATCAGATGAGGGATTCCCGACAGCCACGTCAGACGCACTGAGGGGTAAGCCTGGTGGTTATGCAAACGGCTTTGCTCTGTCACCCGGCGTATTGTGACTGAGGCTGGAGGGGTTGGAAGTGTAGGTCGAGCCCTCACAGGTGACTGGGAACAGCCAACACTTTGCCACTTTCTAGACTGTACATGGTGGCAGACAACATCCTGGCGGGCATTTTGTGACCTTTAATCGGAAACTATCCACGGGAAAACTTCCTGCAGCGGGAAGGCTGCCGGACAGGTGACTTCCTGGGTACCAGCCAGCACCACCAAGCACCTACTACCTGCAGGCTCCCTGCAGATGTTCCTAAGCCCTGATGCTTCAGGGAAAGATCTCATTATCCAGTGAACTGCCACAGTCTAGCTAGTTAAGTCAGCCCCTTTCCGGCCTAAGAGCCTGGAATAGGGAGGATCTAGATGAGCACATAAGAAGTTCCAGACTATTCCATGCTGGGGGGGTAGAGGAGGAGAAAAAAGGAGGAAGAGGAGGAGGAGAAGGAGGAAGAGGTAGGGAGGAGGAGAGAAAGAAAAGGAGGAGGAGCAAGAGGAAGAAGAGGAGCAGAAGGAGAGAAAGAGAAGGAAGAGCAGAAGGAGAGGAAGAAGGAGGAGATGGAGAAGAAGGAGGGGGAGGGGAGGAAGGGGAAGGAGGAGGAGAAGAGGAAGAAGAAGGAGAAGGTGGAGAAGAAGGAAGAGAAGGAGAAGGAGGAGTTGGAGAAGAAGAAAGAAGAGAGGGAAGAGAGAGAGAGGAGAGGAGAGAAAGGGAGGGGAAAGGAGACGGCGGGGGTGGGGGGGTTAGAAGGGAAGAGGAGAGAAGAGCTGAGTTCCCTAACTTGTCTTTCTTAGATGCAAGGGGGTGGGTGGGATGTGGTCTTGTGGAGGTCGTTTCTTGGGTTTCCTGCATGTGTCTACCAAGGGACCGAAGCCTAGAAATGACTTAACTCCGTGAGCTGACTCACACTTCATTTCATTTTGGCTGAAGAGGGATGGGGGATTTAAGCTTTAGAGTTCTGGCAGATAAGGATGCAGGGGAAGGAAGTGTTTGCTTCCCACGCAGGTGCTTTGGGATGAGTCTTAGCAGTGGCTATGCGAGGTGCTCTACCTAGAAGTTTGGGACTTGGGGCACAAGTCGGCTGCTTGGGCATCTTGGAGCTCAGGGCACAGCACAGAAGGCGAGAAGGTGGTGAGGAAGGCCAGCGCCTGGGCAGTCTGAGCAGGGAGAAGTCGAAGCTCGCCTCATACTCAGGGAGCTCTCCACCTTGCCCCCCAGGACCAGGGACCACATGGGGCTTTGGTTCACTTGGAGGATAATCCTGTGGCCTTAAAAATAGCATGATTTCTAGAAAGAACTCAGGTTTTCCCCACCAGGAAGCTTCACTTGGGAGCAGTCTCTGGGATCCAGGACGTCTAGAGGGCTGAGCAGCCTCTGTCGGATGCTCGGTGTCTTTTGGCCAAATTACCCAGAAGGGTGGCGAGTAGGAGCCGAAAGACAGAACTCTCCTCAAGCCCCAGCATTGTCTTTTCACAGCTGTGTGACTTTGGGCAAAGCTTTTACTTTCTCGGAGCCTCGGTTTCTTCCCCCACAGAGGGAGGACGCCTGGTCAGAACACAAAGGTTAAGGACTGAGTGAGACGATTCATCGGGTAAGCACACAGTAAGTGTTTAGTAAGTGCTGATTCTCCTCCTCTTCCCTTTGGAAGCAAATCCACCGGCACTGCCGCGGGCCCGGGATTCAGGGTCCTCATGTGTGACAATGGCTGGGCCTGATCTGTACTGCTCCGTCTGTGCTCCTGCCCCTCAGCAGCCTGAGCACCTTTGGTTTTCCTCGGATTCTGAGACGCCTGCTTCCAGACAGGCCTTTCTCAGCCAGCCGCCCAGGCCGGCAGCTCTGAAGCTTGCATTTGTCAAGTGATAGCTTCAATGAAAAATGAGGCACAGACTCACACGCATTAAGGAAGTAACCGAGATTTCTCAGCTACATCACACTCCAAAAACCAGTTCTGTGCAGCCAAGCCCAGAGAGATTGATTTCCTTGGGCCCTTCATCTTGCTTTGATATTTTGTCTCTGGAAGTCAAAACCAAACAGAGCTCTGAAGTGCCCGTGGTGAACTGCTGGGCTGAGCCAGGGTCCAGCTTCTTCCTCGCTGCTTTGATGCAGGAAAGCCTGAGCCAGTCTGACGCGATGTAAATGGATCCAAGTGACGGATCAGCTTTGGGCACCAAGGGCTGTCTGGCGCGGGAACCCAAACAATGGGGAAGTTGCGTCTTAGCCGCTTCTCTTCTCAGGCAGCTGGAGAAGCAGGGGCCAGAGAGGCCGGAAGTGCATGGACGTGGTGGGGGCAGTGGAGGGGCTCCCCGGCACCTCCTAGAGGCAGCACAGGACATATGGCGTCAGTTTTGGATTCTCTTACTGGCTTGAAAGGTCGCCCAGTACAGTCGGATCCTGGTGAAACACTCATGCTGTGGGAGACCAAATACAGGCCCAGTGTGCTTTGTCAATTTGTACTGGAGGTCAGGAAGAGGGGTGGCGATGGGCACGGTCAGGAGACGGAGGAATAATCAGAAGAGTGGCCGGAGACCGGGGAATTAGGGCAGAGAGAATTGTTTCCGTAGGGGTTTTCCCTCTCCTCTTTCCACTCGGGCCGCCTCGGTCCACTTTCCCTCTCTTCCCTCCAACTCCTCCCTCCTGTCCGCCGAGGCCCGAGTGGCCAGTCTGGTGAGGCGAGGGCAGCCCGCACACCGTGCAGACACAGGTAGGAAGGGTTTCTTCTCTAGAGCAGCTGGGCGTGGAGTGTGTGGGTTTCCGAGTTTTCACGGAGAGGGAGCACGGCGGATCAGCCGTGGAGCCGTGCAGGGCACAGCTGACCTCTGTTGTTTGATCCCATCTCCTGATCAGCAGGTGCGGGGACCCTCCAGGAAGCCAGGGGAGGCTTTCCGTGCGGGGATGTGGAGGGATGCGTGGGCTGCTCTGCGACAAGGGGCTGCAGGTCCAGTGTCTCCGGCGAGTGACGGGGCAGAATGGGACTGTAATCCGGGCTGGGGGCAGGGATGGAGTGGACCCTGAAGGGACAGTGCAATGGGGCAGCAGGTCCTGCTGGAGCCCGCGCTACCTCGTGGCCTGGGCAGATTGGCTGTGAGATGGCATCCCGGGGACACGTCCAGGGGTGAGGCGTGGGTGCCGAGGGCCACACGTGGGGTGGAGAGGAAGGGCTGGGTGTGTTTCTCCGGGACCCAGGGAGCGCAGCCTGGCCAACCAGCCCGACTCTGGAGCAGCGGAAAGAAACGGGGGTGGGGGGGATCATGGTGTGGCTGAGGGTGTGCAGCTCGGGGCTCACTGGCCGTGGCTGTAGGGATCCTGGGTGCTGCCGGACAGCCAGACAAGTGGCTGAGGTGTTTGGGGAGGAGAGAGAGAGCCAGGTGAGGAGGTGGGCAGGAGCCAGGTGCAGTGGACTGAGCTACTTTCCCCCGCATCCTGCCTCCTGACGGACATTGACGGTGGTGGTGACTTGGTCACCTCGCCGTTGCAGCTCCTCAAGGTGGGCTCGGCCGAGATGTAGCCCTCTGTCCACCCTGACAGGCGTAGGTCATTTTAAACAGAGGCTGAGCCAGGAGGTCTGACCTGTAAATCTTCCATCAGACCTGTAAATAAGACTGCAGAGTGCCTCCCTCTGTCTCTTCAGGTGGGTGGTTCCCATAGAAACGCATCTCATCGATTCATTCATTGTTTCTCTCTGTGCTGAGGTTGGCATGTGGCCGGTTCTGACCCCGTCTCTTCACTCTGGCCCAGTCTGTGTGGGGCGGGGGGCAGGGACCCACCATCACCGATGGTGAACTCGGTCAGGTGGGGCTTGGTGGGGCAGAGGGGTCTTCATCCAGACACCCTGCAGGGGCTCGACCTCCTAGGCGTCCTGCCCGTGGTGTGTGGGAAATGCTATTTAAGGACTCTGAACCTCCATGTCTATAGAAGGGGGCTAAACCCTCATTTACAGGGATGTAGGGATCACGTGAGATACTGAAAGTAGGACAGCAAACAACGATGGCTACAGTCGCAATTATCATTGTTGCTGATTTCAAAATGCATTAAATGCATTAGTTAAACTAGCCTCATGGACACCTTTGAAACACTGTCTCAACACCCAGGAAATGGAACTCTCTACCTGTCCACTCCAGTCTTCTACGTCCTGGAGCTGGGTTTGCCATTTTGCTCCGAAATCCTGCAGTGTCCTTGCTACCTTTGCGAGGGACTGGAGCGCGTGTTTATGGAGGTTCTCTTGGCCAGGGCAAAAGGCACTTTTCAGCGGCCCCGCCCAGGCTTTGAGGAGGGTACAGCGAGTGTCACTATGTCCCTCAAGCTCGCAGACATAGACGCTTTGTCCGGAGTGCAGTCCTCAGCGGGTGGAGCGACGTGGCTCTCCGGGTTGAGTCGGCAGCCCTGCGCCCATGTCGTGCTGAGATGTGCGGGCCCAGCCTGTGCTTGGCCCCTGGTCCAGCGGTGGAACGAGACCTTCTCTGTTGGATTCCTTCGTGCTTTCTATTTCTCTTGGGGTCAGTTTTGATAATTGGTATTTTCATTGATTAATGAATGGCCTCAGAATTATGGTCTGGGGAGGTCACAGGGGCGAATGTGGCGAGAGCAGCGGCCACAGGGCATCACTGTAGGGCGTGGGAACCTGGGGGCAAACTTTAGGTTCCTCTGAACCCAGTTTCTCAAACCTACTGGGATAGGATTTAAATTACTGCTCTTTACACTCCTCCTTATCTGTAGTTATCAATTCTTACTCTTAATTTTGAATAGTCACTTGTTTTTCCTGATCATGTTAGTTTCGCACAGGCATAGGTTTAGTAAAAGAGCAGATGTTAAATGAATTTATCAATTTTATGTTTTTTAGTAATTATTAATTTTGGCCCATATCATTATTCTTTCCTCTTCTCCTTCATTTTTCTCTGTCTCTAATATGAGGTTAAATAATTCATGCTTATTTTTCTTCTTTAATAATAAATATATTTAATGTAGTAACTTGGTTTTCCAGTGCTGCCAAGGCGCTGATACCTAGAATTCCTGTTTTTTTCTGAACATTTTAGAATTGCTATTTTGATTTTTTTCCTTTGCCCTGGAATTACTGAGGTCCTAGCTTTTAAAAAATTTCAAGTGATTGGATTTTAAAAATAAATATTTCACGAGGCTTGGAAATGAGCTCATATTATAATTTCACTTTGGAGAGACTTTTATCAAATTGTTCTTCCTCATCTGCGAAGCTTTGGGAGAAGTGTATTGATTTCTTTTACTGCTCTTCTGTCTTTCTTTCTTTTTAAAAAATATACTCACCAGTAGATGCAATGCTATTTGTTAACAAGGCAACCTATTAAAGGCTCTTGTTTCTATGAACTGGATGTCACTGCCTCTGGAGTATTTACCCTTGAATTCTACTTTCGCTCATATTGATGCTGCAACCCCTGTTTTTCTTGTGTTTTTTGATGCACAGTCGCAACCTCAGCATCTCGGACATGCTTTATGTAACTATCATGATTCCCTTGCTCCAGGAGGTTTTGTGGCGGCTGCCCATGTGCCCAGTCTGAGTCTTCTCCCTTGTAGTGGAGATGGTAGTAACACAACGTGTCTGACAGTGTTGTTGGAAGCAGCAAATGAGCCGTGCATGACGAGGGTGCAGTACAGTCTTGCTATCAGTCACAATGTGACAGAAATATGAACTTCAGTGTCTCCTTCTAAATGGTTTCTCATGCTACACTCTTTGCCATAGGCTGCCTTGTCGACTAATAAAGTTGGAATTTAATCCAGCAGAAATGGACAGCTGTCTGTTAAGGTTTTATCACTGGCATTCCTGTCCTGGGGGGGCGGGTCCAGGTTCCCTGAGGATCTCCAAGTTTTCAGTCACTAGCTGCCTGCAGTGACAAGACTCCTGCTGCCAGCTCGTCACCATCCCCACAGCCCAGCTGCAGCTCCTCTCCACACAGAGCTCACTCGACTGCCCGCCTGCAAGCCCTCACCGGCGAGGGACAGGCAGCTCCCCAGCCCAGGTGTGTCCTGAAGGCCAGGTGGCGCGCACAGAGCACCTGGTCCTAGCGAGGGCGGGTGCAGGGCAGGCGAGTGGTTCCTGTGCCCTGCTCGCCTTGTGACCCCTCCCCTTGCCTGTCACCCCGTCTGTCCATGGAGTCACCTTGGTCAGTTCCACCAGGCACAGGAAACATTTTCAAAGACCTGCCATGCTCTCGACTCTGTGCTACTTGTGCAGAGACCAATGTCTATGGCACAAGACAGACAGTAACAATAACAACAGACAGGGTAAACAATACTTTAGATTTAACATAATAAAAATTTAGTTACGAGGCAGCATATTTGTACCAGTGGGAACACAGCGAGGGGCAGGGGGAGGGGGGCAGGGGGAGGGGGGCTGGGGTTACAGGAGAGGGGACCTCTGTTCCAGGCATCTCCTCACATCTGCTCATGTCCTGCGCCCCTAAACCTTCCCATGCTGCTGCCTCCCCAGAGAAATCTGCTCCATCCTAAAGTCCAGCCAAGCCACAGTTTCCAGGAGAAGCCTGTCCCAGCTGCTCTCAGCCCTCCAAGCTCTTCCTCTGCGCCTTTCCTGGGGACCGCCCCGGCTTAGGGAGCATCCTCAGTCTCCCGCGGGGCAGAGCTTTCACACATAAGTCACCCCTCCCAAGTCTGGGGATCGTGTGCCACACAGCAGATGCCTGACAGCAGATACCGAGAACACTACGTCCACCGTGGTATGCTGCTACAGGGACAGGCATGTGAGAAGATTATTGTATAAATTAAGCACACAACAATGGGCCACAGGAATAATAAAATAGAACCATTATAACCATACAGTGTAATAAAACTGCTAGTATTACCGCTCTTGCACTCTGGAGTCACTTTGGCGTATTATTCAACAAAAGCACTACCAGGTTGCAGCAGTTGATCTAAGAACCGAGTAGCCACTCGGAGATGAAGAGGTGAGCAGTCTACACGGCTGGGGTACCCTGGATGAGCGAGGACGCAGTCCCAGTCAGGCAGCAGAATGGCCTGAGATGTCATCCTGCTGCTCAGAATGCTAAGCAATTTTAAATTTGTGAATTACTTCTGGAATTTTTCTTTTAGTATTTTTAGATCTGGATTGACCGTGGATAAGTGAAACCACAGAAAGGGAAACGGTGTGTGGGGCAGGGGGTCTGCTGCGATTGCCGGGTGTCAACATCTTCCCTCACAGGGGCACACAGTGCCGGCCCGCTCCGGTGGATAAAACAATGCTCTAGCCTACACCACGGCTGCGCGAGCCCGTTTCCCACTGGAATCCCCATTAGTCTTTGAAGAGGAGAAGGAGCCAGAGCGATTTGTCTTTTCAGAGCACGCACTCCATCTTCCTTTTACACAATTCTGTCTGCGAGTCTGAGGGAGCAAAAGGGACCTGGCTGGTGATTACAAAATGGCTGAGGGACAAGAGGCAGAGCTGTGTAGACCTGCAAACACAGCCCCAGTTGCCAAAATGTCAGACCGGCTGAAGCCCAGCCCATTAATCTTGTTTTATTGCAAGATTCAAAATCGCCATGCTGTTGCGGCCACAAAATTGATGGATGGGTCTCCCTGCGTTCCCAGCACATTGGCTGCCTGGGAAACAGACCCCAGTGAGCAGCAAGGAAATTAAAGCCACCTTCGAGGCTGCCTCGTGCTCCTGAAGAGAAGGATGGGTGTCCATGGTCTCCAGCTGCAAACTTGCTTATGCTGGAGTTTGCTGCTTTTTAAAATTTTTATTTATTTATTTATTTATTTATTTATTTATTTATTTATTTATTTATAAGCAAACCAAAGCAGCAGCAATGCCGAAGCCACTAGGGTAAATCCTAAGCACCTTCTCACCATGTTGAAGGTTGGAGAGGAGCAGCCTGGCTGCACTACTCTTGAGGCCACCAGGCCGTGATCTTGCTGATGAGGAAGGCAAAGACCAGGAATGCCAGGTTGTTTAATCATGATCCTGCGGAGCTGAAGCCTCTCCCCATATTATGTCACTCTTCTGTTCAGAACTGTCTTTTGTCAACAGCCATTTTCTGTTTGCTCCAAATAAAGTGAGTGGCTCAGCCCAGAGGCTCCACGGGCATTGTGGGGGCAGCGCGCTTGAGGCCAGACGTGTGCTTTCTGCTTTCTCCTGCAGCGCGGGGGTGGGAGACACCATGCTGTTTCTCCTGGTTTTGCTGTTTGCCTTCTTATTATTTTGGGAGGTCATGAGGACCCCCTTCCCATGTGTGGTGCTGGGAACCGAACCCAGGACCACTCAGCCACATCCTTAGCCCTTTTTTAAACTGTATTTTGACAGACAGCGTCTCACTAAGTGCCAAGACTGACCTCAAACTTTAGATCCTCCTGCCTCAGCCTTGTGAACTGCTGGCATGACAGGCATGTGCCACTGTGTCTTGCCCCTATTTTTTAAAATGTAAACTATCTATTTTTCCCTCTGGGGATACTTTTATCATTTGATAAATGTTCACTTCTATTTTGTTTTACCGTTCTGTGGTCACATTAAAAAAAAAAACCTTCAAATGCAGCTAAAATGTACTGCTGCATTAGGTGTATGAGTGAAAGATCTTTTCTTCCTAAATTACTTTGATTTCACAAACGTTACATTGGTGCCCTTCTCTGTAGTTTTTTGATGATTTTTTGGTTTGTAATAGGTATGAAATGCACATGCACAGATATTATGTTTGTTTTCTCTTGTGCTGATGCCCTATTCTCTTTATTATTATTGATTTACATTCAGTATCTGTCACAGCCAGCATACCCAGAATATTTTGTAGTCTGTCCTATATTCCTCATTTTGAATACTAAGGACTTTTTTTCAGTTCCCAGAAACACTCAGAAATAATTTTGTATCATTCAATCTTCAGGTGTATCTGGTAAACACCAACATGTTTATAATGTAACCTTGATAAAACCACCCAGCAGTGCCTTGTGTTTTTAGTCAGATTTCTTTTAATTTGTCAAATAGATGTTTTATTTTTAAAGGTCATTCTCATGAACCTTGATATGTTTATTATAATTTGTGTTTTTGCTATAATTTTGGTGGGATTCCTTATTAATATATTTATTTGGCTATTGTCAGTTTGCAAGGAAATTACTCTTGTTTTCTATATACACATGTATCTTCATATATATCTCTTTCTCTGTATATATCCATATATATCTCCATATATACACATACATCTTGTACCTGGTCAACTAACTACTCTTTAAAAATTATTTCTAGAGATTTTCAGTTAAAACTTCAGCTTCTGTAGGTATGTAGTCGTAGTATCCATGTATAATGGCATTTTGTCTTTATTTAATCTGTATCTATCACTTTTCTTCCTTACGTGTTTCAAGCCTGTATGAAGTTAAAATAGTAGCAGGGCACATTCTTTGTATCTGAGTTGAGAGGGAAAACCTGTTTATACAGTCTTGCCTTTGAGTGTAATAGGGGGGATCCTGAACTGAAGATACTGTTATTGTCAATAATACCAACAACAGCACAAGCACTTGTCTTGATGTGTGCTATGTGGTATTAAGCGCCAGGCAGTGTTCTATGACTTCACACACATGTCACTTCATTTGCTACTCATACAAAGCGATTTTTCCATTTTAGAAGCTCATAGGACACAGACAGCCTCATAACTGCCCATGTCAACAGCAGAAAAAAAGACATGAATCTGGGCAACCGGATCCTGATAGCCTGCTTCTAACCTGTTTTAAAGGACATGCTTTTATCAGCATCATGGAGCACACTTTCGAGGACGGTGTTAAATTTTGGCATCTATTGAAAAGCCCATCAGACTGCCCTTGCTTGGCCTAACAATGACTTCTAGCAGATTTCTCACTGGGGACTTAATCCTTACAGTCACAGGACAAACCTTGTTTGGGCCGTAGAATATTCTTTTATTTATTACTAATTTACTTCATTTGTAGTTTAAGGATTTTTTTTAATATGGTTTAGTTTGTAGTCCTTCTGGGTTGTACGATTTCTTTCCAATGTTTTCTTTTGTATTCTATTCATTTTTCAGAAATTCATAAACTCAAGAAAACTGCCAAAAGTAGTACAACTCCTAGAATTAAAATGTTGTCGCCACCTTGGCATAACTGCTTAAAGGATTGTCATGTTTTCTTCAGAATATGTAACTTCTGAGTTAAAAGCTTGTGGGTGTAGAAGCAGAGGAGCGGGACGCTGGGGCTGGGAGGGTGTTAGACTCCAGCAGCATCATTCAGAGCATGAAGAAGCGGACACAGCACAAGAGGCGCCGTCAGGTACATGGATAAGCAGAATGTGTCATATAACACAGTGGAAAATTATTCTGCCCCAACAGGAAGGGAACTTGGACACATGTGATGACATGGATGAAACTCGAGGACATTATTCTAAGTGAACTAAGCTGGTCGCAAAATGTCAAATCCTGCATGATTTCACACGTGTGAGTGTTGTGGATCCAGAAGGCCCCCCAGAGGGCTCCTGTGTACAGGGTGGGGCTTCTGGAAGGTGGCTGGATCGTGGCGGTGCTGTGCTCGTCGGCGTCCACTGTGAATTCAGAGCTAATGTGCTGCTCGGAGGCAGGGTATGGTGGGAAGAGTTGAGTCACTGCGACCTGGAAGAGGGCGTCTCCCACCCAGCTCTTCCCTGGCTCTCCAGGCCGAGCAACTTTTCCTGTCCATGCCCCCCAACCTGTCTCCGCCTGGGAGCCAGGCAACCACGGACTGAAGCCCTGAGCCCACGTAACTCTCTCCTCATTAAACGGCGGGTGTCAGTATTGTGTCCCAGCTGCCAGAGGAACGCGAGCTGGTGAGGTACCTCCACGGTGGTTGCCAGGGTCCTGGGACGGAGGGCACAGGGGATCAGTGTTCGGTGGGCAGAGAGTCTCAGATGTATACGATGAAGAGTTCTGGAGATGGATAGAGATGATGGCTGCGTGACAGTGTGGATGTGCTTAATGGCTCTGAACTGTACCCTCAAAAATGGATTCGGTGATAGAGTTTAATGTATTTTACCACAGTTAAAAAGAGAGGTCCCTGTGTGTTAACTTTCCACTACTCTAACACACTTCTGAGATAACTTAAAAGGAGAAAAAATTTATTTTACCTCATGGGTTCAGAGTTTTGGGCTGTGTTTGGGCCTGTGGTGAGGCAGGACATCATGGTGGGAGGTTAGGGAGGAGGGAACCTGTTCATCTCACGGCAGGGGGAGGCAAAGAGGGAGAAAGAGAGGATGGGCTGGAGCCCGAAGTCCCCTCCCAAGCCACGCCCCATGACCTCCCCTCTGCTCTCTAAGCCCCGCCTCTTGAAGGTTTCAGCCTCGGCCAATAGCCCTGTGATGGGGACTGAGCCTCCAACATGTGCCCTCTGAGGGGCGTTCAAGATCTAAACCGCAGCATCCCAGCACTTTACACCTCAATCTCATCCTCCCCTTCAGGTGTCCAGAGAAAATATTTTCATGCGTTTACTATCTTATATTCAATCTTTTATGTTTTTAAAGACATATGTAGGAATCCGTGAAAGATTTATAGTATTCGAGTTTTCTAAAATTCCCATTGAAAATAATACACCACGTGGCACACTCAGCAACCTTACTTTTATTATCACATTTCATTTATTGGCTTCTCTATTGTTACTCAAATGCTTTTCAGTTCTTTCTGCTGCTTCCAACAGTTTTCTGATAACTGTGTCTCCTCACGGAACAGGCTGCAGTGTCTCGGAAGTGTGGGCTTAGAGCTGGCATGTTGGGTCACAGAGCAAATGTGATCAATTATCCTGGATAACGTCAGTTTGCTCTGAAAGTTATTACCCAAATTTACATGCCGTCTGGTGGAGTTCGAGAGTAATCCTGGCGCCATAGCTTCAGCAAGACCAACATTGACCGTTAAAACTTATTTTGACAAATCTAACGGGTCTGAAATGGAGCCTTTTATTTAACTTGACTTCCTTGACTACTAATGAGCTAGAATATTTTTCCATATATTTATAAATCATCGGTTTCTCTTGTCTTTGAATCACCCAGTCCTTTTTCTACCTCCTTGCTGTTTTTTAAAAAATTCTACTTTTTACTTTATTGATTTGCAGAAGTTCTTTAATTTTTGACATCAGAAATATATTTTTAGTCTCATCCTTTAACATTAATTTTTATCATAATAAAGATTTTAATTTTGGTGTGTCAAGTTTAAAAATATTTTTGTTATAATTTGTGCTGTTTGTCTTTCATAAATAATTTTCTACCCTCAGCCCCTAAAAATATTATCTGATATTTTCTTCTAATTGATTTCAAGTTTTCTTTTTCCAATTAAGATTTTTAGTCAATATGAAATTTGTTTCGGGAGCTTATGATTTCTTCATCAAGTGTGGTAATGAACTTTTCCTTAAAGCTTAAGTATTGTTGGTATAGTGTGGAGATTATGAGTGTCCTAAATATTTATACATGTTTATCAATAAATCCAAGCAGACCTTTGTGGGAATTTTAATGACTTGCTCTTGTTTCCTTTCTGCCTTTCATCCCAGTGTGTAAGGGTGACTATGTTATGCTCACACCCACACAAACACATATGTGTCCACACATGCAGATACATGTGAGTGAAGAATGTGTCTTGAAATTTGTAAATTTCTTATCGTGTGTCTTAGTTATTTTCTTATTGCTGAGACAAAATACTCAACACCCACAAGTTAAAGGAGGAAAGGTTTATTTTGGCTCACAATTTGTTGCGATTTCATATCCGCTGGCTCCAAGGCAAAGTGGCAGGGCAGGGGGGCATCGCAGAGGAGAAACAGTACATAGCAGGGCAGGCAGGAGGCAGCAAGCAGAGAGAGAAAGCCTCCTTTTCCCTTTTATCCCATCAAGGCTCCGAGTCCTTTGGGTGGTGCCACCCACACCCAGGGAGGGCCTTCCCATTATCCACACCCAGCACTATACCATCCACCCATAACCCCAGTATCACACACCCCAGATCCAGCCAGCTCCGAAAAGCCCCACCTCTGAGTGTGTCAGGTTTTGGAGGGACATCTAGACATAAGCCATAACATCATACAGTAATACGTAATATTGCCACATTGAAATTTCCTTTACTCTTAGTCACTAGATTTCCATTCTCATTTCTAATGTTTTGTGCTTATACATTGTTGTAAGGTTGACAAGGAGCTCATTTTATCGTTTTGTTTTCTTTTGAAAATTCTGGTTCTTAGCAATACTATTACACATGACTACTACTAGTCTTACCACAGCACCAGCTGCACCCTCAGCCTCCGTGGATTCAGTGACCCTTGCCAACTATTCGCCAGGCACCATGCTTCGAATTTGTCCAGACGTTAATTTTTTAAACAACCTTGAAAATGGAGCACAGAGAAATTAATTGAATGTCCCAAAATTGCAGAGCTGTGCTTGTTTAATGAAGATGAAAATTCTGGCTCATCTGACTTCAGACTTAGGGCTCTGCAGTCCCATATTCTGCTATTTTCTTCTATTCTTAAAACTTCCTCCTCATTCCATTGATTGTCTTTTTCAACATTTTTCTCTCATTTTTTCTTTTCTTCTATTTTCCTTTGACATAATTTTCTATTCTGATTTTTTTCAGCTAGTTCTCACTTCTCCTTCTACCCCTACCCCCTTTCTTTTAATTTCCTCTTGGTCTTAGCAGAGTGTTATTTTTAGTTTCAACTTGCCTGAGATTTTTCTCTTCTTACTGTGTTATTATGATTGCTTAACTTACTGTGTTATATTATGATTGCAAAATCCTATCTATACACTCCTGCTGTGATGCATGTTGTCTTTATTTTTTATTATATGATCATTTGTTGCTTACAGTCCAGGCTTATATACTTCAAAAGAAAAAGAATAGTCCATATTTGTGGGTTCGGAAGTTTGGTAAACATCTGTCAAATGTTTGGGTTTACTGTACCATCCATTCTTTGTATGTCCTCATTAGATGTCTGTAGACTCGAGTCTGTGATAGACTGATGATGATAAATTACCGTATCACCCCTCAAAGTGTTTGCATTTCATTTCTCTCTTTTTTTTTTTTTAACAGTTTTTGCTTTGTGTGCTTGCAGATCTTATGTAATTTTTTACTTTAAAACACTATGCTATCTGGAATTAACCCTGCTATTTTTGAGTTTGAATTTGATTGGCATATTTGGGCTCAAAAATTTATTTTTAACTGTTTAGTATCTTTCTGTTGCAGAAACTTTTCTAATGGAGAACCTTAACAAACCCTACAATCTTTAAATAGTCTGAGACAGGCTGCTTGTGCATTTTCGTAATGCTCACGCTGTGCACTTCATCTGTCATTTCATTATGTCTTCATGTCCTCTGTCTTCTCTCTTCGCTTTAACTTAATTTGACTTTTATTGACATAACACTTGTATATCTTCGTGGGATATAGTATGATATTCAGGTACGTGTGTATATTCTGTGTTGATGACCCATCACACTTAACATTATCCATCATCTCAAACAGCTGTCACTTCTCTGTGATGAAAACATTTGAAGTCTTCTCCATTCTCTATTTTGAATTATGAAATACCACCAATTCTAACCCCCTCCGTGTAACGGATCACCAAAACTTTCCTTTTGCTTTTTGATGCATAATTTATTAAATTTCACATTATACTTCATTTGCTCTCTTAAAGTGTCTTAAAAGAAAATACTTTTATTCCTATCTTCTGATTATTTAATTGACGGATAGTGAATGTGAATCTGTACTGGGTGCAGTGTGATGTTTCAGTACCTTTACACGCTGTGTGTTTGATCAACTCTGGACCCACAGGTTATTCACCGCCTTGTAAAAGACACATTTGCACCTAACTTTTGAAACTTGCATTAATGTTCTTAAAGTTACAATCCTCATTTGAAAGTCCCTAAACAAATCTAGCTTTTCCCTCCCTTTGTAGATGCCAGGAAATAGGTCTCGCTTCTTGATTTTCTTCCTTCGTTCTCGCCCCATTGTTCATTAGTAAACTCTGGGTTTTCTTCTGCGGTAGTTTTCTCGCCCTTTTTTAAAGTTCTGGTTACTTATAACTTGTTTTTGAGCCACAAGTTTAGTTAGTAAAATTAGTTATCCATAGTTGATTTTATTTCCCCTCTTTTATTATCTCCCTTTATGTGGTACTAGGGATTGAACGCAGGGCCTTCTCACTGAGCTACATCCTCAGCCCTTTTTTATTCTGAGACAGTCTCATAAGTCATTAAATTGCCCAGACTAGTTTTTGAACTTGTGATTCTCTGAGCTGAGCCTCCCGGGGTGAGGAGGTTACAGACATCATACCTGCCTTGTTACCTGGTTCTTGATATCCTTACTGTTACTCATCATTTTTTTGGAAAAATAGCGGATGATTCCCTGAATAATTTTCCATTCCCAGATTCCCCTTTCCCCTATTTTTGAGAATGTGCACTGCAGGGTGAGTCTTGAAGGTGTGTTAATGATTCTAAAGTGAAATCCTGTAGGCCTGGTAAAGCACAATCTTGGTAAACCTACTTCTCAAAGGTCCACGGAACGGCACTTTGTTTTCTACTATCATCACCTTCATAAGTGGAGAAAGAGTGAAGAAAGAGACGACTGATCGCAGGGGACCCAGCCCCAGCCCCAGAGTGACGACTCCTGAAGGTGACGAAGGGTCAGCGAGGTCAGGAAGGTCCGTGTAGGATGGGAGGTGATGCTGAGGCCCTCGTGCACAGGGAGGGCCTGTGAGCACACAGACCTCACCGGAAACCCGCCCTGCAATGCCTTGACCTTGGATTTCCCTCTTCTGGAGCCGCGAGAAGACGAACTTCTGCTCTTCTGCAGCCCTGCGCCTTGCAGCCCTAGCAGCCTTAGCAGGCTGACAGAAGCATCTATTCTGTGTCAAGAACTGAAGAAAACGCCTAATCCCCACCACTCGTCCACGCTGGCATTTTTGTCTGATTGCGTGAATGAGGAAATTGAATCTTAGTAGGGGGAACTGCCTTGCCGAGGTCAACAGCTTGTCATTGGAGAATTGGGAGTTTAAACCAAAATCTGACTCCAAATCGTGCTCTTCCTTCTATGCAGCTGACTTGAAACTGGAAACTGTTTGTATGCTGGTTCTCTTGAGCAGCATCCGCAAAGTGTGGGGACATTATTCTGCAACTGCACACCCGTCATTCTTGCTGCCTCCATGCCAGCCGGTCGGCACCTCGAGCTCACTCACTCTGAGTGAGCATCGGGAGCATGAGCCCCGCACCCATGTTCTGCAGTGTGTGTGCCGCCTCTCTTCAGGTTAGGGCACTGCTGACCCTCTGCAGATCTTCAGTTCTGCCCCAGCCATCCCTCGACTTATTCCTGATCTCCGCCATTATACTGTTCACCAGAACTCCGCGTTCGCTCTTCCTCACTTCCTCTCTTCCTTCCTTTGCAAGTGGAGAGTTGTGTGTTTTTCTGTGTAGTTGCTTTAAGTGCCACCTGTCCCCACTGACCTATAAATGTCATGCAAGATTCACCGCTTTGCTCATCCCTGGGAACACAGAGCCTGGGTGGAGCTGGCACTGTTGGATACAGGAAGGAGAGAATGGATGACCACAAGGAGCCTCCTGTGCCACCCCCATCCCACTGTGGAAGGCCCCCCCATACTGCCTAAAGTAGATTTTCAAATGCCTTACCTGGAAAGCTGAGAATGAGTTTCAAGGCTGGAGGCCTGGAACCTGAATTTCTGACAGGCTCCCTTTCTTCCCAGCTGGCTGAAATATCCAACCCCTTTGGGCATCAGGCTTCCTATGTGGAAAAGGAAGAAATGGGACCACACATTAGTTGAAGTTTCTGAGGTCCACACACTGTTATCCTGTGCCTATCAAGTGAATCACGGTGGCTGTGGAGATGGAGCAAGGGAAGGCTGGAAATTCCAAGGAGATCTACCATCCTGGATGGGGACAGAACGCAGATGGTGGGGTGGAAACCTGAGCTTTCTGGAGTACAGGAGGCCTGCAAAGGCCAAGCTTCCGTGAGTTAAAAATCCACGAACATCAAGAGCGGGTGGTTCCTTTGCCTGTCCAGGCCAAGTCCATGCCGAGACCCAAATTCAGCTGCTGGACTCAGCACACCTGTCATTTGGAGACACCACAGGAGCTTGGGGACAGAGGTGTGGCACATACACAGTGATTCCGCTCAGGAAGGAAAGCGCCACAAGCTTTCAGATTTCTGGAAACATGGAATAATTAGGTAGTGCAATGGCTGATGAATTTAACGCAGATAATTGCAATTTAATGCACATTAACAAAACAATTTAAAGTCCTGATGTACATCCATAGCTTCTGATTCCTTGGGGCTGCTCCCAAGACAAAAAGGTCTGTTATGTTTTCATCCCACTGGTAGTTGGTTTCAAATCCCAGGGGAGTCTTTGAGCAGTATGTACTTCCCTTGGGGACCCAAGGTCCTAATCGCTTTCCTTAGAAGAGGTCTGTTTGGACTCATGTTTTAGAAGTCTCATTCCTTTCATGGCCAGTGGCACTGTGGAAAGGCCTGGGCAGGGGAAAGCTGCTCACATTATGGAGACCAGGAAGCAGAGTCATGGCAGGAGCCTAGGAAGGAAACACATCCTCTAGTCTCTCCCCCAGAAACCCACTCTTTTCACCAGACTCCACCTCTTAACACCAAGTCCACTCTGCCACCCCATAATCCAGCTACCTTCTAGGTGCCCAAGGCTTTGGGGCCATTTAAGACCTAAACCCTAACAGCCAGCTGTGCCATGCAGCTTGCTGGTGCCAAGCTGCAGCTTTAGGTCTTAAAGGGAAGAGCAGCCCAGGGTTCAGGGCCTGAGAGCAGTGATTTGGAGCCGCTCGTGGAAGGAGGGAATACGGCAGCAGCTCTGGGAGTACAGATGGATGGGGTGTAGCGATCGGAGGAGGAGGCCCAGGCCCAGGCCTCAGGTCGCCCCAAACGGAGCTCGTCCAGGCATTTCTTGGGAAGCAGTGCCAGAGCGGTAGGCGGGCTTGGGCCGCAGATGTCTGCAGTTGACCCGCACAGGGAAAGCTTGCATAGAATCACACTTTCTAGATTTCCTTGAAAGGTCAGATGACCTAGCCGCAGGGGCCGTGTTCTTAAGGGCCAAAGATCAGCAGGCCTGAAGAGCCATGGTGCAGATGGGGCGGTCTCCCGTACTCCACATCCCCGACTCCCACCGTCTTCATTCATCAGCCTGCCTTCCTGGTCCCAGCAGGCGCTGGGGTTTGTCTCCTCTGCTTTGCCCTAGGAGGGCTGGGCTAGGGTCCGATCAGTTGTCGTCCCAGGAGCTTCTGCTGGACGTGCTCTGTCTTCCTCAGTCGCTCGACACACTGAGCATCTGCTCTGGGCTGGACTGTGTACGGCTGCTGAAAATGTCAAGATGGGCTGTCCCTGCTGGTCTTCTTCAGCTTCCAGTCTCCAGGGGAGACGACAGGTCAGCAGAGTGGAATACGAGGTAATCGCTGTGGTAGCCCAGGTGTGGGGATGAAGGGGTTAGACCCCAGCCTCCACGCTACACTGGCCTGAAGATTGGTCGATGGTGTTCCACGAGCAGGTGCTGCAGTTTGGATCAGTGGGGCG
Organism: Hystrix cristata; assembly: GCA_004026905.1. Classification (NCBI taxonomy): domain Eukaryota; kingdom Metazoa; phylum Chordata; class Mammalia; order Rodentia; family Hystricidae; genus Hystrix; species Hystrix cristata. Next base: position 154,020 of record PVJO010001903.1, read on the forward strand.
GGTCCTTCAGGAGGTAGGAGGTGAGGCCCTACTGCTGGGGCCCACTGATACCACACTGTGTTACAGAAAGTGAAGGGGAGACCCAGGCAGACATGCTTCCTCTGTCTATTTGAGGCCTCACACCATATTACGGTGCCACAGGCAGGAAGCCCTCACCAGACACCAAGCAGAGGTCTGTGCCAGGCTCTTGGACTCCCACCCCATCGGTCCTGTGCGGAACGTCATTGTCCCCATCACACACGAGAAAGCCGTGACTCAGTGGCTTGCTCAAAGTCACAGGATCAGCATGTGGAGAGCTAGGATCTCAGCAGCACCTACCCACCCTGAGCCCCACGCAGTCCCCAGCGGCTAACTGCCGCCTGCAAGGTCAAAGTCGGGAGAGTTTAGCTGGACGTGATTGGCATAAATTGCTCAACTCTTTGGGGCCGGCTTACTTGAACTGCGAACTGTAGTAGTCCCTGTCTTGTTGCCCTCAAACAGAAGTCATGAAAATGAAAAATGGGGTCATAGACACAGATGTGCTTCAAAAAATTATAGGCACGAATTATAAGTATAAAGAAGTATTTTCATTTAGTGGGTCAAGGGAATCGCATCTCTCTCCTCCACCTTAGTCTGTAAGTGTTATCAAGGACTTTTAATGTGTTTGTTTCTTGTTACTCCATTGACCTGGAAAATTTACCCCCAAACCTCCTTTTCTGCCTCTCATCCTGCTCCGTTCTTTGACCTCCACGCTCTGGTACTGCCACTTTCAGGATGCCTTCCCTGATTGCCTCGGCCTTGTGCTTCCCGAACCTGGGCCGCCGTTGGCATCGGATGGATTGACTTGTCTTTTCGCACACATCGAACGTCAGAGGTTCTTTGGGGCAGCACCCACGGACTGCTCTCTTCCGTCCCAACAAGGTGCTTCTGGGACGTCTGCTGGACTGAGCCACACTGCATGGCACTGTCACGTCTGAATTTCTGAGACACACAGAACCTCCAGACCCAAACCGGGAAGCGCTCATGCGGCACCAAGGAAATCTGTGCTCTGAGTGGAGGCTGGCGAGATCAGGGGCTCCCACCGAGACCCGGTCCCAGGCGTTCCCAGGAGGGAGGACGGCAGCACTGTCCCAAGCCGACTGTCCCCGGCTTCCAGTACCGACCAGGTCCAGGGTGCGCCACGGGACGGCCCTTCTCACGGGAGCGTGCCTGTGAGCCGCGAGGGCACAGGGAGCCTCAGCCTTCCCTGTGCAGGGTGGCGCCAGGCTGGACACGAGGGCTGTCCCTGTCGGAGGTGGGACCAGGCAGCTTGGAGGCCAGAATCCTGCTGCGTTCAGCCAGGCGCCAGAGTGCAGCTCTGAGCAGCTTTCCAGGGTGTCTACCCTCTGGGAGCCATCGAGCCAGAGCTCAGGAGGCCCCACAGCCCCGGGCGGGAGGAGCCTGCTCTGGGCCAAGCGCTCACAGCAGCAGCCCGAGGGGCGGCAAGGCCCCGGGTGTGGAAGCCAGGAAGGTGGATGGAGGGTGGAAGAGGGCGGTTTGGGACAGGCACTAAGTGGGAGATTCTGGGAAGAGAGCCAGTGTAAGGAGGGGCTGCGGAAGGGCCTTTGTGACTGTGCAGGGTGGGAGAGCGAAAAGCGTTGGTTACTGTTCGGAACTTGGCAGAATGAGGGTCTGTGAGGAGCAGCCGGGACTTGGGGTGAAATCAGGATTCCAGAGGGACCGTTTGAGGGGCCTGCTTGCTCTGCTTCCAGCAGAAACGGCTCCTGAGACCAGGAGGGCACCGCTCAGGGCTGCCGTGTTCTGGGTGAGACACTGTGTGCTCCACCCACTAAGTGCCAGGAGCATCTGCACACCACTATGACAACCAAAGATCTCTCCAGATCTTGCCGAACAGCTCCTGGGCAGCAACTCGTGTTGGAGTGAGCACCACCCTCTCAGACTTATCACTGCTGACTTGAGCTTTTCAGACTCTTTACAAGCTTGGGCTGTACCTCTCGCAGGCTCCGAAGAGCAGGGCGGGGCCACGGCAGCCTCTCGGAAATGTGCTCTGTGAAAGTTAGTGGCTGGGGCTTTCTGCGCCGTTCAGAGATCATTAGAGTGAGGCAGAAAGACAGAGCCACGCAGACCTGCTCAGATGCGTGCTGCAGCCGAGGCTGACTTCCACCCTCAGATCCCTCCGAGGGGGATGGAGACGGAGTGGGCAGAGCAGAGCAGCCTGTGGCTGCTCACAGTTGTGCGCTTCTGTGTGGCTGCTCCGTGCAGCTACCTTCCCCATTAAAGCACTGTGGTGTCTTTGGGCCCTTGACCTAGTTTGTTTTGCTGAGTCTTTCTCCAACCCTTTAGGGGGCAAAACCCCAGGTGTCAGAGCATGAGAGAGGGAATGGCCAAGGGAGGGTAAAGGACAGACTCAGGGATCGGGAGCCCCGCGGCTGTGGTTTCTCAGCCATCACCAAAGTCTGTACAAAAGTTAGCAAGGAACAGGAGAACGTGATGGTGCGTCATGCTGGGCAGGAGCGAAGGGTGACACGGGCTTATGGCGCTCGGCGTGCGGCTCCAGCCACAGTGGGTCCCATCTGCTGTGTCTGCAGCTCTGAGTCCCTGTCTGTCGCTGGTGGCAGAGCCGGCAACAGCTCAGAGTCCTGGGGCATCAGAGCCTCCTCCAGGGTGCACGTACCCAGCTCCCTGCTTTGCTGCATAACACTGGCCCCGAGGTGCCTCCTTAGCATCGAGCTCCAGATATCCCCTGCAGGATTTTGCTTGAGAAAAGATCCTTTACTGGCCTGGTTTTGCCTGCCACACTGCCCCACTCTCGTGCTGACCTTCCCTGGAAACCACCTAAACAGACATCTGCCTGCAAACTCTCACCTTAAGGTCTGTTTTAGAGTGACCCAAACTCACAGAGGATGGGATGCTGCTAAATGGGTGTTTGTTTGCTGTCTGGCTGGGCCATGCACACAGGTGAACATGCACAAACATGCAATTCAAAGGCACTGTACATGTAACACAGATCACATATCGCACCGTTACCCACCCGCCACGCGGGAAGCTGTTCCTCGTTTCATTCTGAGATCGGTTGGCCTGATTTCTCACAGCTAAGGCAAACATTAACTCTAGGTGGCAAGGAATTGTGGATCTGTGCAGTCCCACTTGGACTGGCCTTCTATTTCTAAATATGTTATGTGCTATGTTTCAGTATTTACTGGTGTACAGTTCTTGCTGCTCCATCGAGGGTGGCACATTTCAGGGCTCATGCAGGCAAGTCGGCTCCAGACTGAATCTTTACTTAGATCCCTATTTTTAAAGAACTTTTTGCATTTACCATCAGAACCCCTGCATTCATACTTTAGAGGATCCAGATAACATTTATTAACTCTTTTTTTTCTTTATTTGCTAGGGAGAAAACCCCATTATACATCTGAACCTGCTGTAAATAGGGATGAAGGGAATAGAGGGGAGGGGCGGGGAGGAGGGTGGAGAACCAAGATGCATCATGTACAGGTACAAAATAAATGTGATGAATGTAACCATTGTATGTACATTGTAGCAATACATGTTCTTGGTTAAAAAATAAAAATAATTTAAAAAAAGAATACATCCTTTGTAATACACGGGGTTAAGTTTCTTTAATGATCCGTTTTTTTAATTTGATTTTCGTTGTTTACATTTATGGCGCACATAACATATTTGGCTTTTTTGTTTGTTTGTTCATTTAGAGGTAGGGTCTTACAATGTTGTCTAGTTGGAGACTGGGTCTGCCTGTGTTGCCCAGACAGGCCTCAAACTCTTGATCTCCCTGCCTCATCCTCCCGTGTAGCTAGGATAATAGGGCGCACTGCCATGTCTGGCCTCAACATGAAGTTTTGGCACACATATAATTGTGACATTATCGCTGCAGTCAGTCAATTTAATGTTCATCTCTTTGCATAGTTGCTGTTAGTGTAGTTGAGAGTCCCACAGTGCTGGCTGTTCATGCCGCCGTGCGCCAGAACGCCGGTGTCTCTCACGCCACATCGCCCTTCCTTCCTCCTCCCCATCCAGCGCTCTGCTCTCTGCTGCTAGGTATTGTGACTTTTTTAGATTCTACATACAAGTGAGATGACGAAACATTTTTTTCTGTGTCTGATTTATTTCACTAGCATAATGTCCTCCACTTCCTCTACGTCATCCCACACAGCAGCCACCTTCTTCTTACAGGCCGAGTGATACTCTGTTACAAGTACTGTGCGTATCTATTGCACATACCCCAGAATCACACGTTGTATAATTAACATGTGATAGGTATTATATAATAATCACAGTAGATTATGCCATTGTTAGATTATTATACACTGTGTGCGTGTACATACGAATCCCAGAATTTCTTACCCTTTCATCCATCAGTGAACACTTATGCTTTATCCGTATCTTGGCTCTAGTGAATAATG